>RJWM01022091.1:0-34394 GCA_004363535.1 Dasyprocta punctata | reverse complement strand
TGGGGGCCGGCGGAGCTCGGAACTGGGCCCGGGGGCCCGGCGGGGAGCCTGAGCGCTCTAGACGGGGAGGGGCCAAAGCCCCGGATGGGGGCGGAGGGACGGCGAAATTGTGGGGAGCGGACGGGGGGGGGCAGGTGGGGCCGTGTCCGGCTTCGATCTCTCGGGTCTGTTCTGGACGTGAAGTAGCGTTGGGTGTGTGTACCCGTGTGTGTTTGGGATGAGAGTAAGGGGCGCGTCCGGCCGCGTGGTCGAGTAGAAGGGGCCGGAGGGCGGGGAGCGGCTCAGTATGGTCATCCTAGACCCTGGGGGCCGGCAGGCTGCGTGTGCTAGCTCCGAGGGCCCGGGGCGGTGGAGCGCAGCCGGGTAGAAACTCCGGGCTCTGGGCGCGTGTGAAGGACGGGGGCGGGCGGTGGCCTGGGCTCAGCCCGGGAGCGGTATGGCGGGTGGGGCGCTGGGAGATCCGAGTAGACTGGAGAAGCCGTGGGGGGGCGGGGCGCCCAGCCTCCGGTTGGGGGAAGGGGAGCGTAATAGCGAGGCCCGAGAGGGCGCCGCGCCCAGGCTCCGCCCCTCTTGGGCGGAAGGGGGAGCAGGGGCGGGGCCAACCTAGCTGGGGGCCTGCTGGCCAAGCAAGAGAGACCTGTGAGGGAAAGGGTTCACTTGGGACCTGCACGACTTAAAGGTGGGGCTTTACACATCTCATTCCTAGTCTCTTGACTAAGCTTTTATTGCTTCCACAGATCCACCTCCGACACTTAAGCCAGAGTCTCAGGTAAGATGTTGCTTACCTTTTGAGGCTAGTATCACTACCTGACAATATTCCCCCTTCTTAGATAGCTCTCTTAAATTTGTGTCTGGCTTCAGTGTGATCCATGCTTCCTTCCTTTCAGCCACCAGAGAAACGTCGGAGAACAATTGAGGATTTCAACAAATTCTGCAGTTTTGTCTTGGCTTATGCTGGTTATATTCCTTCTAGCAAAGAGGTAGGAACAAGAGAACAACTAATTTGAGTCAGGGTTGTATTACTTTGGAGGAGCAGTACCTAAAATGATATATATTAGGGAAATGGGAAGCTCTAAAGAGTTGTGGTGGGAAAGCTGGAGTAAGATGAGAGTAATATGCAGTAGATGGTGACTTGAGCACAAGTGATGGAGACGTGGAGGCACTGGTCAAGATTTTGGAATGGTTTTGGTTGCTGTTAATAAAAGATGTTTCTGGATAAATTTTAGGAAACTGAAAATGGTAACAAGTGAGGCTGTAAAGGAACAGGGCTAAAGAAATACAGCTTTGGACTGGCAGGGATACAGTGTTCTGTAGCCAGGGCAGGGAGCCCTAGAGAGATGCCTCATTTTCTGCGGCAGTGACACAGAGGTAGCCATTCGGAGAGCTGGTGGCAATTGGAGTGAAGATAAATCTTGAGTACAGTGAGATTTTGTGGTTGGGGTGAGTTATTTGGGCTAGATCTAATCCCTGTTGTTCAGGCTGGGTTTGAGGAGGGCTGAGGTGACACTAGGTTTCTGCTCACTGTGGTCTTTTTCATTTTTTTAAGGAAAGTGACTGGCCAGCCTCTGGCTCTAGCTCTCCATTGCGAGGTGAGAGTGCAGCAGACAGTGATGGCTGGGACTCAGCCCCTTCAGATCTTCGCACCATCCAGACTTTTGTTAAGAAAGCAAAATCATCCAAAAGAAGGGCAGCTCAAACAGGTCCCACCCATCCAGGACCCCCAAGGTCCACTTTCTCTCGTCTACAGGCCCCTGACAGTGCCACCCTGCTTGAGAAGATGAAGCTCAAGGACTCTCTCTTTGATTTGGATGGGCCCAAAGTGGCAACTCCGATGTCCCCTACATCCCTAACACATACCTCTCGACCCCCTGCTGCTCTTACCCCAGTGCCCCTTTCCCAAGGGGACCTTTCCCAACCTCGAAAGAAGGACCGAAAGAACCGAAAATTGGGGCCAGGAGGTGGGGCAGGCTTTGGGGTGCTACGAAGGCCTCGGCCAGCTCCTGGGGATGGGGAAAAGCGATCTCGAATCAAGAAGAGCAAGAAGCGGAAGTTGAAAAAGGCAGAGCGGGGTGATAGACTCCCACCTCCTGGTCCTCCTCGGGCACCCCCCAGTGATACAGACTCTGAAGAGGAGGAAGAGGAGGAGGAGGAAGAAGAGGAGGAGGAAGAGATGTCATCAGTAGTTGGGGGTGAAGCCCCAGCTCCTGTGCTCCCAACACCCCCTGAGGCCCCTAGGCCCCCGGCTGTAGTACACCCTGAAGGAGCCCCTACCACAGACAGTGAAGTCAAGGAGGTGGGTAGCACTGAAACAAGCCAAGATGGAGATGCCAGCTCCAGTGAAGGCGAGATGCGGGTGATGGATGAGGACATCATGGTAGAATCAGGTGAGAGGTTTGGGGTAGCAGGGACTATGAGGGGGGGTATGTTGGAGAGCCAAAAGTTCAGGCGGAACGTCAAACAAACCTTCTTTTCCCCAGGTGATGACTCATGGGATCTGATCACATGTTACTGCCGAAAGCCCTTTGCAGGGCGCCCCATGATTGAGTGCAGCCTGTGTGGGACGTGGATCCACCTCTCCTGTGCTAAGATTAAGAAGACCAATGTCCCTGACTTCTTTTATTGCCAGAAATGCAAGGAACTGCGGCCGGAGTCCCGGCGGTTAGGGGGGCTTCCTAAATCTGGAGAGCCCTGACATCATTATCTCTAGCTGGAACTTTCAAATGACAACATAACTTGGGAACTGAACCTCAAGGTCCTCAGTCTGTGATCTAGATGTGGAAATTGTCCCCACTTCAAGGCAGAAGTTCCCAAGGGAGACTTGTTTGGAAATGAGTGTCTTCGTTCCTTACCTTTCCTTCCTCCTCACCTGGTGGACTTGAAATTGGACCTATTGCTGTTGGGGGTGGGAGGCTCTCTGGGTCCAGTAGACACATAATGCTCCCTTGGACCTGCCACCCCTCACTTTGTGGGCCAGGGTTTGAATTGGGATAGGACAGTTGTCTATAAAACTCTAGTGTAAATATAGCACTCCTTTCCCTCATCTATTTCACTCCCCATTTATTTTCTTACACACCAGTTGTACTTTTAGTTTTGGACTTTACCTTTTGAGCATGGTAGCTCAAAAGGTGGGTGACCAGAGCCTGGCCAAGTGAGGAAGGAAAGCAGAAAGGTGACGATTTTCACTCACCTCTTCTGTTTCTGGTAATATTGGCCACCTGTTTGTACAGACAGCCTATGTGTTGTAAATAAAGCAGAGTGGGCTCTTTTGTGTTTATAGCCCTTACTAACTCCTGCTTGGAAGGGAGGCTTTTGAAAAGTTGGCAGAAGACTGGCTGGAGCTGGGGCTGAAAACCAGCATTCCAGGACCAATCTGGGCTTTATCCACCTCCGCACACTGGGAGTAGCCGACCCTAGGACCCTAATTAATCAGCTTTGTCTCTCTTATCTCCAGTCCTGGACACCCCTCAGCCCCTGTAAACCTCACTGACTTGCACACAAGGGCGCTCCTGCTGATGAGAGCTGCCTCTGTTCCCACGCCCCCGGGGAAACAGCAGATTGAGAATGGGTTCCCACCTTGAGACAACTTTAGTCAGGGTGCTCGGAAGCCCTTCAGTGGGGTAGGGGGCTACACTTGAGGGCGGGGCTGCTTGGGGCCAGGGGACCGTTGCTTAAAGTAGCGATCACGTGGCAGCCGGCGCTGGAAAGGAGGGAGCGGTCACGTGACCAGGGGTGTCACGTGATAAGAACAGGGCGGTGTGAAGTGGGTGGGCACAAGTCACGTGGTATGGGGAGAGGTGGGCGGGGATCTGGAGGGTGCTAGCGGCGGCGGGGGCCCGGGGCAGCATCGTCCGTGGCTTAGGGTTGAGCCCTGCCTTCACGCCGCCCCTCCATTGCCCCACTCCGTAGTCTCTCCCCATTTCCCAAACAGGGCCGGTCTTGTCCGCGCTCGCGCGTCGGTTTGCAGGGTTGCGCAGGCGCGGCGGGGGAGTTTAGCTCTGTTGGGTGGGCGGCAGAGCCCAGGAGCGCGCGGGCGAAACCATGGCGGGCAGCAGCACGGGGGGCGGTAATGTCGGGGAGACGAAGGTGATTTACCACCTGGACGAGGAAGAGACACCTTACCTGGTGAAGATCCCCGTCCCAGCCGAGCGCATCACCCTCGGCGATTTCAAGAGCGTTCTGCAGCGGCCCGCGGGCGCTAAGTACTTTTTCAAGTCTATGGATCAGGATTTCGGGTGAGCTCGAGGCCTATACTATGAGAAGAACGGGGGCTGTGCTAGATTGGATTGGGCAGTACTGAAAGGCATAAATCTATTCAGGGGCTTTTCTGGCCCATAGTGAAAGAGATTGTTTTATGCTGGGATAGAGTAGTCATTCCAAAATAGATAGGATTATGCTTGCGGACAGGCTGGGCTATACTAAATCTGGCTAAAGAATGTTAGGTTATACTGGAATAAATGGGAGAACGCTAGGTGGTTTTGGGATAATCCAGACTTTACTGAGGTAGTCTGGTATGTTCTGAGCAGTCCTGTACCAAATAGACTAGAGGAATTCTGTAATCTGATGTAATTTGGACTGTACTAGAGCACCTTGGCATATTCTGGCCTATGCTAGGGTGGACAGGGTTGTATTGGACCATTCTAATTTGTAATAATGCAAAGAAGGCTATTGGGATATTCTGGGCTTCTTTGGAGTAGATTATCCTGAAGAAACTTGGGCCATTCTGCGCTGTACAGGGTTGGACATCGTTTCTCTTGGGTTCTGACATAGTTTTATTGGGTCACTCAGTACAGGGGCATATAAGGACTTTGGAGTTTATGTTTACTATCACAGACAACTCTATTGGGATATTGTAGTTTAAATCGGTGCAGACAGCTGCTTGAAGGGGCACTGCAGGCTATACTAGAATAGATTGGACTCTCGGGGTAATCTGGAGCATTATGAGCTAGACTGGGACCGTAAGTGATGCAGAGTAAGCCCTTTTGGGTTTGTAGCCTTTGGGATTGGGCCCTCTGGATACTCAACCTGAGTTTTTAAAGGTAAACTGGATTACGTTGGAAAAGACTGGGTTGGCAGGTGGGGTGGGTGTGGTTCTGTTGGGGGACTAAGGTGGTTTACCACCTGGATGAGGAAGAGACTGTACCTTAGGTAGATTCCTGACCCCCACAACCATGTCACCCTCCACTAGGAGAAATGAACAAAATGGACTCCAACTAAAAAGATTGTTCAATATTGGGAGAGCGATACTGTCTTGGCATTTAAATCAAGTTCTTCTGTCAGCAGTGTAGTCTTGAGCAATTTATTTAATTTTTGTTCCTCGATTTTCTTATCTGCGAAATGGACGTAATCATAGCGTGAAATAATTCAGTTGCATGGCATATGGTAAATTCTTGGTGAGTAGTAGTTTTAAGTGTTAGTATTGAGACTGGCTAGTCCATAGACTATGTTATGGTGATACAGAATTACTTGGAGTTGACTAAATCATGCTAAGATTGAATTATGTTGGGAAGAATAGTACATTATGCTGAGTAGATTAGTAGTGACTAGACTGTATTGTCACATTATAGCAAATGGATTAAATGTCAAAAATCAGACCCCCAGACCACATTCAGCTAAAGAGTTAATGTCACAAGATGTCCTCATTTTGCTGGGTATTCTGCTGCATGCCTGTAATCCTATCACTAGGTGGGTGAGACAGGAGGATTGCTTTGAGTTTGGTGGTAGCTTGGGCTATATGGTGAGTTCAGGGTCAGCCTCAAAAATGAGACTGGCCCGGAATATAGCTCAGCAGCATAATAACTGCCTTGCAAGCACGAGGTCATGAGTTTGATTCCTGGTACCAAACAAAAAAAAAAAAAAAAAAAAAAGTGAGACTTTCAAAAAATATGAAGTCTAATTTAAAGAGGAATGTGTGTCGGTGCTTGAGAATGAGCTTCATGGGCCGGGGATTAAGCTCAGTGGCTCAAGTGCTTGCCTGGTAAACATGAGGTTGTGAGTTCAATGCCTGGTACCAAAAAAAAAAAAAAAAAGAGAGAATTTCATGGCTCATATGTTTATTTATTTAGTCAATAAATATTTATTAATGTCTACTGAATGGCAGAGATGACCCAGTGTATGGTGTTCAATAGAATAGTTGTGTATAATTTGAAGTAGTGGTGGAGAAGACCGGTTCACCGCAAGGAACTTGGAGAGATGACTTCAAGACTGAGCTTTGGAGTCTATAGGCTGAGCAGTTTGCTTAGTGCAGTTTTATGCCAGCTTCCCCTCCTCTTGGGAGCTCTCCATCTAATGAGGCAGTACTATATTGGTTCATCTAATGGATGTTTTTACCCAGATAGTGACCACAATTTGGACAGCTCTCCGGATATGAATTAGGGAAAACTAAAGGGAAGTGAAGGATTAAAAAACTTTCATAAGGTGCCGGGTGTGGTGGCATACTCCTGTAATCTGGCATGGTGGTGCATGCCTGTAATCCCAGCACTCAGGAGGCTGAGGCAGGAGGATCATAGCAAGTTTGAGACCAGCCTGGGCTATAAAGTGAGGCCAGCTTGAACTGCGTAGTGGAACTGTGTCTCAAAAAGACAAAACAAAAAACAAAACAAAACAAAAAAAAACTTTTATGAAGACTGAACCTTTTGGGGGCAGGTGAGTAAAGCACATGGATAGAGCTGGGGAAGGCTGTCGGCCAGGTTCCTAAATTAGATATTTTAGGTGGATGGGTGGTCACAGGAGATTGCCTTTGAAATTGGACTGAGAGATTTGAGTCAGAGTCAAGGAAGTCTTTGGAGCAGCAGTGTGCCTCAGGATGACCTGGTGAGAGAAGGTGAAATAAGGAAAGAGAGGAATTAAGTCCAGAAATTTCTGTTATGAGAATGAGTAGTTTAATTGTAAGAGCATAGGACTTGGACGGGGCAGAGTCAATATTTGTGGGCTGGATTGGGAGAAGCTTTGAACAGAGATGTGGGTGGGGGTGGCTAATGTAGTCTCTTTGACCTCTTACATCTCTCTGCAGAGTGGTGAAGGAAGAAATTTCAGATGACAATGCCCGCCTTCCCTGCTTCAATGGAAGGGTGGTGTCCTGGGTAAGGGGCCCTAGGCTCATTATCAAGTTGTTTTAAGACCCAGTGTGTTTCTGTAGCTCTCTCCTTGCCCAGTCATTGGCAGCCCTGGCTCTCTGCCTCCGTCCCTACTTGGAGAGCCAGTCATAGGGAGCCCCTTACCCTTCTTCCAGAGCCTCCTATACAGGCTACTCGTTTTTTTGTGTTTCCTCTAGGTTCTTGGAGACCCTGTCCCTTTTCTGATGCTTTTCCATAGTCCCCTCTCTCACACCCAACCTCCTAATGGAGCCACATTTTCTCATTTTGCGCTCTTCTAGCTGGTTTCATCAGATAACTCCCAAACTGAGGTGGCTCCTCCAGCCCATGAGCCTCGGACAGAATTGGTGCCTCCACCCCCACCATTACCTGCTTTACCACCGGAGAGGACTAGTGGCATTGGGGACTCAAGGCCTCCATCCTTCCAGTGAGTCCCCTGTATAACCCTTTGGGAGGGGAGTCCAAGGATTTGGAGCCCTGGTCTGCTGATGTGGGTTGGGAACAATCTCTGTCCTTCTAGCCCAAATGTGGCCAGCAGCCATGAGAATCTGGAGCCTGAGACAGAAACTGAGTCGGTTGTGTCTCTGAGGCAGGAGCGGCCTCGAAGGAGAGACAGCAGTGAGCATGGCGGTGAGGGGGGCAGGCTGTAGAGCCTGGGTAGACTGGGAGCTGGGAAGGGGTGTAGGCTCCAGCCTTGGTGGGGTAGAAGGGCAGGAGGCCTGGTTCCTGAGGTTCTTATTCATACGTAGCTGGGGGCCACAGGCCCAGTGGCCCCTCGAGGCTGGAGCGCCACCTGGCTGGGTATGAGAGCTCCTCTACCCTCATGACCAGTGAGCTGGAGAGTACCAGCCTGGGGGACTCAGATGAGGATGACACCATGAGCAGGTATGGCTCCATGTATCTCTTCCAGGGCTTTGGGCCCCCTCCTTTCTCTTTATTTCCCTTAGCCTTATGATCATTTCAGCTTGTAAGTGCTCTGCCTCTGTCAGGTTCAGCAGCTCCACAGAGCAGAGCAGTGCCTCCCGTCTCCTCAAGCGCCACCGGCGGCGGAGGAAACAGCGGCCACCTCGCATGGAGAGGGTAAGGGGATTCTCATGGGACCAGTGGGCCTTGGACACAGAGGCCCAGGGCTTATCCCTGGAATGTGGAAGGGCAGTTCAGCTCCTTTTTTTTTTTTCCCACCACAGACCTCATCCTTCAGCAGTGTCACAGATTCCACAATGTCTCTGAACATCATCACAGTCACCCTCAACATGGGTATGAAGGGCCCTGGCTGCAGAAAGGGAGCACCTGGTCTCCAGAATTCCTGGGGGATTATGTAGCTGGGACTGTCCCTCCTCACACTCACTCACTCCACAGAGAAATATAACTTCCTGGGCATCTCCATTGTGGGCCAAAGTAATGAACGTGGCGACGGAGGCATCTACATTGGATCCATTATGAAGGGGGGCGCTGTTGCAGCCGATGGGCGTATTGAGCCAGGGGACATGCTTTTACAGGTGTGCCATGGTGGGTTGTGGAGCTCTCTTGGATAGGGGCCCTGCTTCTCCCGCTCTGCCTCTGAATCCTTTTCTCACACGGCAGGTGAACGACATGAATTTTGAGAATATGAGCAACGATGATGCTGTGCGGGTGCTGAGGGATATTGTACACAAGCCAGGGTGAGCCTCCGAGCTGTTCTCAGATCCATGGGTCTCTTGTCTTGAAATCTTAAAGTGGTGAGATGTGGCACTCAAAGTACATGAAACAAAAATGCATACCGTAGTGAGTAATTACAGAGGGCCTACCTTTGTCACCACTGCCTGGATCATGAAACAGAAAATTGCTCATAGCTTGGACAGCCTACCCACAGAATGTCCCTTCATACTTCTCAGAGGTAATCAGCTACTTGATTTCTTTGACCAAGGAAATTTTTGCACTGAGTGTGGTAGTGCGCAGCTATCCCAGGACTGGGCAGAAGGGCAAAAGGATGGCAAATTCCAGGCCATTGTGGACTACAGAGTAGATCATGTCTTAAAGACAAACAAAATAAAACGCTTGTTTCATTTGGTATTTTTTCCATGCGTGAGGCCTGGAACAACACAATTCTATGTTACCTGTTTGTGCATCCTGTAAATTGAATTGTACACGATATACTCCCTTGTTCCACTCAGCAGTATGTTTTGAAGTTACCCATGTTGAGTCATTCACATTGTGGAGCTCTTCACCCTCATTTTCTGAGACCCAGTTATATGTGCTTTCTCCCTCTTTTTTTTTTTTTTTTTTTTAATCTGTTCTGGGTCCTGGCCTTTCTGAGGCCTTGTCCCCTTCTTCCTTGACTGCCTTCTCTTCCCCACAGTCCCATCGTGCTGACTGTAGCCAAGTGTTGGGATCCCTCTCCTCAGGCCTACTTCACTCTCCCCCGAAGTGAGTGTTGCTCAAGCAACGGCTGAAGCCAAGAGAACAAGGGAACTGGGAAGTGGGGCTGGGCCTCCTGGTTATGGGGCATGGGCTGGAGAGGGTTAAGGGAGAGGTAGAACAAGAGCGCTCATCTTACAGAAGTGATCATTTTTGTGACTTTCTGTCCCAGATGAGCCCATCCAGCCAATCGACCCTGCTGCCTGGGTGTCCCACTCTGCTGCGCTGACTGGAACTTTCCCAGCTTACCCAGGTTCCTCATCCATGAGCACCATTACATCCGGATCCTCTCTACCTGATGGTGAGCCCCCAGCCCAAAGACTGCTCAGCAGTGGTCTGATCTCCTATCTGTTGGGAGTAGACTCTACACCAGTTCTCCATCGTCTCCTCTGTCAGGCTGTGAGAGCCGGGGTCTCTCCATCCATATGGACATGGCATCTGTGACTAAGGCCATGGCAGCTCCAGAATCTGGACTGGAAGTCCGGGACCGCATGTGGCTCAAGATCACCATTCCAAATGCCTTTCTGGGTACTCCTGGGCCATGGGCAGGTGGCGTGGGGGTCGGGGGAGATCAAAACTAGGAATGGCACAAGGAAGGGTGAGGGTGGGAGTTGGGGGGAGAATCTGAGGTCTTCTCCTGTGGGTAATCTCAGGCTCGGACGTGGTCGACTGGCTTTACCATCATGTGGAAGGATTTCCTGAGCGAAGGGAGGCCCGAAAGTACGCCAGTGGGCTACTGAAGGCAGGCCTCATCCGACACACTGTGAACAAGATCACCTTCTCTGAACAGTGCTATTATGTCTTCGGGGATCTCAGTGGTGGCTGTGAGAACTGTAAGTCCTCAACCCTGGGAAAGCAGCTCAGTCTGCCTTATCCCTTCTCTCCAATCCTATACCCGGCCCATAAACTTGCAGCCATGGCTATGGTGGATGGTTGAGTAGTCTGTCCAGTATGAGAGAGTGTATGGTGTTGTAACCTACGGTGAGCTAATGTCTGTCCGAGTTATGCTAAACAAGCTATACGCTGGGGGCAAAGCTGTACCTGTGGGGAGAGGAGCACCCTTTCTTGAGTCCCACAGAAGTCTGTGGGTTTTTGGTAGCCTTAGCAGTGTCACTGCCCTAGTAGCGTAGTTTTCTGTGAAAAGCATTTGTAACCCCATTTGACTCTTATCATAGGTGGCTTTCTATTTATTGCCTCTGAAAAGCAGTGACTTTTCACTGTCTTGCCTGTTTTTCAGACCTTGTGAACCTGTCTCTGAATGACAATGATGGCTCCAGTGGGGCTTCAGACCAAGACACCTTAGCTCCTCTGCCTGGGGCCACCCCATGGCCCCTGCTGCCCACTTTCTCCTACCAGTACCCCGCCCCACACCCATACAGCCCCCAGCCCCCACCCTACCATGAGCTTTCGTCGTACACCTATGGCGGGGGCAGTGCCAGCAGCCAGCACAGTGAGGGTAAGTTGCCCCCAGATACCAGTACAGCCAGGGTTTTGGGTGCAGTGGAGGCAAACCAGGGAGGGAAGACTGAAGCAGAGACTGGGGAAGCCAGAGGATCCTGTGCTAAGGCTTGATTGCCCCATCCCATCTCTGCCTGCAGGGAGCCGGAGCAGTGGGTCAACAAGGAGCGATGGGGGTGCTGGGCGCCCGGGGAGGCCTGAGGAACGGGCCCCCGAGTCGAAGTCTGGCAGTGGCAGTGAGTCTGAGCCATCCAGTCGGGGAGGCAGTCTTCGGCGGGGTGGGGATCCTGGTGGGAGTGGTGATGGGGGCCTTCCCCCATCCAGGGGCTCAACAGGGGGTGCTCCTAATCTGCGCGCTCACCCAGGGCTCCATCCCTATGGACCTCCCCCGGGCATGGCTCTCCCGTATAACCCCATGATGGTGGTCATGATGCCCCCACCCCCACCCCCAGTCCCTCCAGCAGTACAGCCCCCAGGAGCCCCACCAGTGAGAGACCTAGGTTCTGTACCCCCAGAGCTGACAGCCAGTCGCCAAAGCTTCCACATGGCCATGGGCAACCCCAGTGAATTCTTTGTGGATGTTATGTAGAGCCTAGTGTGAGGCCATGTTAGGTCTGCACCCTTGGCCTCTGCTGTATCCGCTTGGTGCTCCTGTTCTGTGACTGGGTATCTTGCCAGTCATCCTTACTGCTCCTTGCAGTGCCATGGCTCTGCCTGGCGATTGCTGCCTACCATGAGATATTGCCACTGTGACTCACCAGCAGTGCCTGGACCTCCTCCTTCCCTCAGGGGTGGATAAGGAACCTTTGGTTACTTTTAGCTTTATTGTTTCCATATAAACCTTTTTTGGGGGGGTAAAATAGACTTTCTTACATTTTGGGGGCTATTTTTTAATAGACATTTTCTCTTTTATACAAAGAATCCCTGTTTCCGGGGCCCCTTCTAACCCCAGAATGTGATCACCTCCAGTTGCCCCATAAGGTCTGCCCTTTGCAGCATGGGGGATGGTCAGTGGTACCCTGGGAGGAAGAAGAGGGCTGGGCACCCCAGACAGCAGTCCAAGGAATTTGGGTACCTGTTATTTGAGGGCTATATAGCTGCCTTTGTTATCCTATTTATTTTAGTCACTTGTATAAAACACCAAATAAAGCAATAGAGGCAAACTTCCCATACCTCTGGCTCCTTTCTTTGGGAGGGAGGCAGGCAGCAGATGGAAAGAACTGAGTTACAGTTACAGCAGTTTTTGACTTAGGAGAAACTTTATTACTTTATTTATTATTTGTGAGGCAGTAAGTGTTCCTGAGAGCCCTGGGATCACAGAGTCCCCCTTGAGGGAACCCAGTGTCCCCAGGAAGGAGGCCCAGGCTTTGGCTTGAGACAGGCACATAACCTGGCCAGGTCCTGGTTGGAAGTTATTAGAAGCCAAGAGGGTTGCTGGTGACCACGCCACCTCGTTCCACCAAGGCCTTGGAGATGCTTTTGAAGTTACGGAAGAGCTCCTGTTGGAGAGGGTCAGACTGCAGAGCAGCCATGGTCTCCCGGATCCGGGCTGCAGCCTAGAGAGAAGGAAGAAGGGGGTCAGGCTTTGTCTTGAGCCCCCCACCTACACTGAGTAGCCCCAAGGCTCACCTCGATACACCAGCTGTCACAGAGCATTTTCTCATGCTGGGCTGTGGGATGGCCCTCACTCAAGGATCTTGAAGCCCTGGTACAAGGAAGCAGGAGGAGAAGATAACCCTGGGCTCTGAAGCAGGCCCGGCTCCCCTGTGGCTCAGCCTCCAGCCAACCGAGACACCTCACCTAGAAAGAACCACCACCATGCTGTAGAGGTCAATGGCTCCATCTGCCAGACGCTGCAGCAGGAACTGCTCATCTGTCAGGTAGGTAAGGGAGGATGGGGTCAGTCTGAGGGAGGGGACAGGGACAGTGAGGGGGACGGGGTAGAGGGCACTCACTGACAATCCCTTTCTTATGCTTTATCAGCTTGGCCTCTACCACAGTGGCAAACTGCTCCAGGGCCGTCACTGCCTGAAGAGAAAGGGTCACAGGACTCAGGGGCCATCCCCATCAGCCCTTCCCTTGCAGGCTCTGCCCTGCTACTCACCAGTGTGCCGCTGCGACTCAACTCTGGGTGGACAACTCCGCTGAGACTCAGGCCACTCCTCAGCCCTACCTGCCTGGAAGAAAGAGGGACAGTGACTGGTCAGTTGCTGTGTACTGTCCTGCTCCCTCCTTACCCCCATTCTGCCCTCTCTTAGTCTCCAACCCCACTGCAGCTTACCGCCTCAGCTGCTTGCCTGCCTCTGTTAGCAGGAGGCCAGCATTCCCCAGAGGATTCTTTAAGGCATTGCCAAGCCCAGAGAGTTCCTTTCCTTTGTTCTGTGGGAAAGGAGGGTCCAATAATCAGGACTCACTGTCCTCCCTATGTCCTCTTCCCAATTTTTTCTCTTACCATACAGCCCTGCAGAGCCACAAACAGCCGGAGAATGTCATTTGTCCCCTCAAAGATCCGGAAAACTCGAATATCTCGGAGCACACGCTCTACCCCAGGCTCCTAACACAGAAGAAGACACATCACAAGCCTCTGATGAGAGGTACCTACTCACTCCACCTGGTCATCCCTTGCAGAGGACCACCCTGTACCTTCATGAAGCCCATGCCCCCCATGATTTGGATGCATTCATCTGTCACCTTCCAGGCTGCTTCCTAGAGAGAAAGAGAGTACTAGATGAGACTGGTTTTGGAGGTGAGTTCCCAAATTGGATTCTCCCTCCCATCATGCCTGGGTCCTCACCGAGCCAAAGATTTTGCTGATGGCAGCCTCTACCTGGAAGTCTGTGTATCCCTGGTCCATGTTGGCACTCAACATATAAGCCATTGACTGAGGTGGCATAGTTGGGACAAAGGAAGGAAGATTGAAAAGGGCTGCATCAGACTCAGCCTCAACACCCAAATCTCCAAGATGAGGTTTAACTAAGCCTACCCACCTTCCCAGGGCCTTTGCATTAACCTTCTAACTCTATGGTCAAGTCAGGCACATCTAAGTATCTGATCTTCTGAGTCACAGGGGCTTCCAGGTACTGGAATTCTTGAGAGGGGTGTAGGTAAGGGGTTGGGGTTGGGGTGAAATTAACTTCAGTATCTCTGAGAAGCACTTTGGCGGAACAGCATCGCTTTTCCCTTCAGAAGCTGAGCTGACTGTGCCTCCCCGCATCCCCTAGGGCATTGGTGTAAAGCTGGAGACCCACTGCCCCAGGTGCTGCTGGGGGTTGTAGTCTTACTCGACTGGAAAAAAAACCACAGGAATCAGAGAAGAGGGGTGCAGGAGACCCTCACCTCAGTCACATACTGCAGCATAGCCATCCGGGCCAGCTTCTCCTGGATCAGCCCAAAGTTGTGAATTTTGTCCCCAAACTGGGTGCGATTAGTAGCATAATCCACCTGGAAGAGGGCATATGTGTTTGACTGTGGTTCTGCAGTCTGCCTAAGAGAGGGGCTGGGCTTGGGTTGGAGGGGATGGGTTTGGGCACAACTAAGAGTTCAGATCACACCGATGGAGACCTAAGGTAGCAAGCTTGGAGGTGCTGGCAGAAGAAGGATCTCTGGTGAATTCGTGCAAGGGAACAGGGATGCACGGAAAGGTGGGGCACTGTGACTTATTCAGGCTAGCTAGGGATTCAGTAAGGGTACTCACCGCTTTAGCAATGATGGCTTTCATGGTGCCTGCAAGGGTTGCAGCCATACCAAACCTTCCATTGTTGAGGATGTGCACAGCAACCTTGAAGCCAGCTCCCACCTCACCCAGCACATTCTCCGATGGCACCCGCACTCCATCAAAGTGCACCTCAGCTGTGTTGGAGGCCTTGATGCCCATCTTCTTCTCAGGGGGCCCGCTATGACAGAGCAGGGCAAGAAAGCCAAGCAGTGAACAGGTTATGACTGACAAAAATGGTCCCTCCATTCCTTTTACAGGGAGCAACTGCAACTTCCAGATTAAATATACAGGGAACAGTCTTCTGCATACCTCGTGGGCTACAGAGGCCTAACTAGGTCCTGCTACCCTGTGTTGGACTTTGATGCTACAAAGCCTAAACTCTGGGCCACTTCTAAACATATGTCCCAAAAGAAATATGCCGCCTACTTGTTTTGGCTTCTGCATATAACCCCCCAGGGTGATCTGTAACAACCACTTGCTCTAGAACCCAGTGCTGGCCCCCTCCTTGCTTCTACTTCATCCTCCCTAAATCCACTCACTGGGTAACACCTCCAAAGCTCCTCTCCACCACAAAAGCTGTGATCTTCTCCTTTACAGACCCCGTGGCTGCATCTGTAATTGGTGTCTTGGCAAAGACTGTGAAAATGTCTGCCAGGCCCCCGTTACTGTGGAAGAATGAGGGGGTGTTGAGAGTGTGGAGGGCTCAGTGGGGCTTGCAATTGGGCTGAGGGGGAGAAGAGAGAAGAAGTGGAACATTGCCTGATCCAAATCTTGCTTCCATTAAGGGTATAATATTTTCCGCAGGGGCTGGGCACAGCTGAGCTTCGGATGGAGGCTGCATCTGAGCCACTTGAGGGCTCGGTTAGACAGAAAGCAGCCAGAGCTTCCCCTGTTGGGGAGAAAACTCCTTTACTGGGAGGCCTGATGGGCATCAAGGTCCCACCCCCCGGCAGTTCTTCCTTAATACCTCTGGCAGCATGCAGTTTCTTTGGATTTCCCCTCCAGCACACTGTAATGGCTCCCTAAAATGTCCCCCAAGTGATGTGCGTAACTGTCCTAATCTGCCAACATCAGGACACCCCCAAACAGTGTCTTTGGATTGTCTTACCAGATGCCACTTTGGGGAGGTATTTTTCTTTCTGGGCCTTCGTGCCAAAGAGCAGGATGCCTTTGAAACCGATGCTCTGGTGAGCCCCCAGGGTAACGCTCACACCAAGGTCGTGCATGCCCACGATCTCTGCCAAGCGAGCGTACTGGAGGGGAAGCAGGCATCTGGGGCTGCAACTGGCTGCATGGGGACCTACGCTTAGGAAAGTACGAGCAAAGGGGCAGGGCCTGACCTAGGCCATGTCCACACAGTGAATGTGAAGAGGGGAAGTGGGATCATGAAAAGGGCACTGCAGAAGATGTTTGGTGTCTGTCCTGGGTTATGATGGGAGATCCTGTTACACTATTGTCAGGCAGTTCCAGGGATTTGGGAAACAGTGAGGTCCGAGGTCCCCGGAGGCTATATGTAGATTGTGTTTTGTTTGGAGGAAAACATTAGGTATATAGCTGGGGAAGTTAACATTCCTAAGGCCCCCGAACACATTTGCTTGGAAGAGACCATGATGCTAAGGGTGCGGAAGGTGCTGAAAGAGCCAAGCTAGAGGTGGGATACTGCAAGTAATGAAGAGACTCCCCTCACCTGGGTGTTGCAGAGGCCCACACCGCCCAACTCACTGGGCACTTGTAGACCAAAAGCCCCAAGCTCCTTAAGACCTTGCAAAGTGGTCTCTTCCAGCCCCTCCAGAGTGTCATTTTTGGCAGGATCATTCACCTCCTGGGGAAGGCAGAAGACCCCCGCATCCAGGTTTCTTTCAAGCTGCTAAACATCACCCACCCCATCAGGGACAGTGCCAGTCAATCCTCACCTCAAAGAAACGGGCCACAGGCCCTACCAACTCTTTGAGAAACTGTGTCTGCTCCTCGTTGAGCACTGATGGAGTGAGGGGAAGTCAGGTTGGTTAGGCAGGTCTGTTGGGAGCCCTGTTCCCACGCAGTGCTGACTGTTCCTTTCCTTACCCGTTGGGTATGGGAACACCTGATCAGTGGTGAGCTGGCCTTTGAACATCCCCACAGCAAAGGACTTAGATTCCTGGGCAGGGAGGAGAGTTTCAAACAGTTGGCTGGGGTGGGTCTACACTGGCACGCATCCACCCAATTTGAGGGCCGCTGTCGCCTTGGCTTGTTTTGCCCTGGTTGAAGCATCAGGAGGGAGTCCGATTTGTCCAGAACCGCCTGGGTAAAGGGATGGTTTGCCAGGCGGGGACAGGATCGTCCACTTTGCCAGGCAGGGACAGGATCGTCCACTTTGCCAAGGAACGCTCAGGGGAAGAGCCGGCTGTAGGGTTGTTGATGGACCCGATGCCCTTCCCCTAGTTTCATTCTAGGGCACCCTGGCTTGCCCTTTCACCTACTTTCGGGGCCAGAGCTGTCAGGAGGTGACTGGGACGAAGAGGGAGACCCCTGCCGGCAGCAGGGTGGGTGGTGGGGCCCAGGCTGGAACTCCACAGCCCCATCCCAAGATCCCGGTTACTTACCTGTGTGCTGTTACTAGCATAGGGTCGCAGGGCAAGGCCAGGCCGGGCCTGCCCGAAGACAGCAGTGGGCTGAGACCTGTGGGGAGGAGGGATTCAGTCCTGACTGCGTCCCCAGGCCCGCTGTCCTGTCCTTCCTGCTACCTACAGACCTTCGGCCTCCTAATCTCAGCAGCTGCCGCCCCACGCTCGAGGTCCAAACTGTCTGCATCTCCAAGCCGCTCCAGCCGTAGCTGCCTTGTGCTGTCCTATCTCTTCTCTCCCTCCTGCCCGAGGTTTAGAGCCCCGACCCTGACTCATCCTCCATAATGCACCGCGCGGTGGTGGGCGGGGCTTCCGGGGCGCACGGTACGCTGGGAGCTGTAGTTTGGGGCTGCTTCCCGCCCCTGCAGTGTGGGTGACCTAGTGTGGTGTGCATGCCTTCCTCGTCTGCCCCAAACTTCTTCATTCGACCTGTCTGAAGTAGAGGCTAGTCTTCTGAAGGAGTGATGAAATAGGATGAAAGGAAGAGAGGAGCCTAGGCGACTGCAGCGAGAAAAATGGTGATGGTCTGGAGGAAGGGCTTCCTAAGTGGAGTTAGAAGAGTGGTGGTAAGACAGTAGCCTAAGGTAGATGGCAGAGTCAGAGGCTTGGAAAGATGACTCTAAGGTTCTTGGTGAAATCTGTCTCAGCCAACACAAAACGGAGGAAAATGGGCAGACTCCAGCTGAAATGTGTTCCAAGCACATGCTCCTGAGACCTAGTTGTCATTAACTCTCAAAGTGAACAGTAAGAGTGATCCTCCAGCTTCATTACTTCTCCTTTAATGCCTCTGAGAACCTCCTGAATATCTCTTTCTGGCTTCTTGTTTCTTTCAGAGGCCCCATTCCCAGGCTAGACCTTGGGGTAGATAGATTTTCCAGGCCTGAGAACTGTAGGAATTCTTATGTTCATCCTCCCTGATTTTCTAACTCTGAGTTAAGAAGTCCCTGGAAATGCCTCCCCTTTCTGCAATTATCATTGGGGTCAGGGCTGGTAGGAAAGAGCTGGGTTCATCTTTCTTTCTCCTTGAGCAGCTGGGCACTTGTGGTGGAGACCCTCTTTCCAGCTCCTCAGGAGAGTGTAACTGTGTTATGCCTGCCTCCAGGGTATGTGGAGCAAGATGGTGGCAGTGGTGCCTGGAGACCTAGGAAAGAACGGGACAGCCAGTCCACTCAGAGATTGTGTACTTTACCTAACAGCTAAAACTGAGCGGGGAGAAATCAGCTCAACTCCAATCCTGGCGGATTAGGGAGATTAAAGCAAGACAAGAGAGAGATGTCTCAGAGACCAAGAGGTGAAAAACAGGGGTCTTCTTGGAGGGGAGGCCTGGGAGTGTAGTGGGGGCAAGGCCTTGGAGATCTTTCTCCCTGAATCTTTTCATGAAGTTTGGGGTGAAAGGACGAAGAGTGGGGAAGCTGAGGTAATTGAGTGTGTTAGTCTCTTCTTGGTCTCAATCCACCCTCACTTGCATTTTGCCAGCTCCCAGGTCAGCTCTCTGGCTCCTGGCCCCCCCACTATTGCGGTGGGCACCCCCCCTTCTCACAGTGCTGCACAGTGACCTATTCCAGGCCTTACTTGGTAAGTAACCCATTTTCTGAGAGACCACAGTGAAAAGGGCTGGCCTGAGCCTGCAAGGGCAAGTACTGAGCTTCACTGAAGCTGTTTGGGAGTTTGGAGAGTATTTGGTCCAAGTGGGAGCACCCTGCAGGATCTTTCTAAGTTGTCTTCCAGCTTCATCAACCAGCTTGGCTGAGGGACCTCCTCCCTTATTAGATAAATAGCAGAGAAGGTTGGAAGGGTGACCTGAGTGAACTGGGCAGGGGGAGGTAACTCAGTTCTGCTCCTGTGACAGACATCCTGGACTACTATGAAGTTTCCATCTCAGAGAGTCAGGTAAGAAGGTAGGGATGGGTGCCTGGGAACTGGTGGGGGTGGAGTGAGCAATGCCTTGCAAATGTTAAACTGAGATTTGGGGTCCCTGGTGACAAAATCCTGAGTCAGTGGCCTAGTGGCTGGGGATACTGAGATTGCATCTTTTGCAATCTTTCCCCTTTTGTTTGCCTGCCTCAATTTCAGACACTAGGATCCAGGACATAATTACTTTTCAAGTTTCCTCTTGCGAAACCTGGGGGAGAACTGGGCCCTCAGGGATTCCCTCCTGCCAGCCCCTCCCTCACACCCTATCTCTCACCGAGCTGAGCCCCCTCCGTATTTAAACAACTGTGCCCTACTGTGGATGCTTCAGCCTCTAAGAAATGAAATCCAGCCTCAGGGTTTTTGCTGTCATTATGGGGGGCTGGTCAGGCCTCCATGTTTGCCTCAGGGCCTCCCTGCTTCTCCTTCTATCTCTTTTCCCATTATCCGGGTTCCTGCCAGCACCGAAGGAGTTAACTCCGCCAAGGCACCCCCCCCATTCTGGTTCCTAGCTCCCTTCCTCCCTCCCCCTGCTTCCTCTCTCCTCCTCTCTCCCCTTCCCTCTGCTCCACGGCTCCCTCGGCCGCTGCCATCTCCAACCCCCCCACCCCACTCCCCCGCCACGGCCCCTAGCCCCTGGCCGTTTGGCAAGACCCCCCCCACCCCGGGGCTCCCCACAATCCAGTTCCCCTCCCCCACCCCAGCTCATGCCCCAGCCCCCGAACACCGGGGCTGTCAGCCCCCGGTGCCCCCGCCCCTCCTGAGAATCGGGGTGTGCTCCCCAAGCCCCCTCCCCTTTACTGGGGAGCCCCTTTTAGGGCCCCCTTCCCCTCCCTCCCACGCTCCCCTACCCTTTCCTTCTCCAACCCCCTCCTTCCCCTCTCACCCCTCCCCCCATCCTGGCCCCCCCTGCAAAAGTGGGGTGCGGAGGGGGGAGGGGTGAGAACCCACCGAGGGGAGGAACGAAACTCCAATGAAGTCAGAGCCCCTTACCCGCCGCCGCGGCCAGGCCCCCCAACATGGACTGTCTCTGTATAGTGACAACCAAGGTAAGCATGATAAGGGGACTACAAACTGAAGGAGGGTATTAATTTGTGGGGAGGGGTCAGGCAGGCCATATCTGGGGCTAGAGGCCCTGGAGTGAGAGTGTCAGAAGTAAAATGTGTTTGGGGGTCTTAATTTAGCTCTGGGGTTCACATTTCAGAAAATGCTGGATTTAGTCACAGGTGCCCCCTCGAGCGATCCCTTTGCACCTGTAGAGAAATGGAAAATTTAGGGTATTCTTTGGTTTGGGGCCTGGTGGGCTTTGGGGTTCACTGGCGATGTCTGAGGGCATCTTATTTAAGGAGCAGACTGGCTCACATGGGAGTCTTGCTTGTGTATGTGGGAAGGTGGGTTATGTATGTGTGTGGGTTCCGAAGAGGAACCTGGGGAAAAAGCAGGCTTCTAGGTGCTTTGTTCAATTTTGGGGGGCTCTTGGCATGAGGGTAAAGTTATTGGTTGCCAGCACCTAACAGGTTTGGGGGTGTCGGCTGGCAGGGAAGAGGTGGGCCTTAAGGGTGTAGAACAAGCATCGTGTGGTGGATACATTTGGGGGTGTCCTCTCAAATTCAGGGAACTGTTAATTTGGGGTTTGGTCACACAGAATGGAGACAGCTGGGAGTTGTCAGAGGGCTGGGGCCTGATACATAATCACCTGAGGCAAGGGACCAGGTATGGTTAGAATTTGGGGTACTCCTATGGGAGTTAGAAGGTTGCAGCAGCTGAGGTTGCCAGCTCCTCAGGAAGCTGAGAGGTATCAAGAGAAAGGAAATTTGAGGAGGGGGATGTGGTGGGTGGTGCAAAATTTGAGAATTACTCAGACATCCCCATTTCCCACATTGCATCTAGCTCTGCTCAAGAACGAGGGAAAAGAGCAGATGCAGGTGACTATTGCCCCCCATGTTTGGGATTGAGGTGGGGAAGGACATCTGAATATAGGGGTCCCTGAGAACTTGTGACCCAGGATACAGGGTAAAGAGGCTACTGGGGTGAAAAGGTGGTGGAGGGCAGGGCTGGCAGCAGCTGGGATCCCCATAGGGTTGTTGTGTGGTCGTCTTCTGGAAAGATTTCAGATGGGGAGTGCAAGCATGCTTCTGGTGGGATGCAGATACCTAGGTCTTTGCTTCCAGACTCTGGGACTGGAGAGCTGGATGCCTGGTGTGTGGAGGGAGGCTTGGGCGGGTGGCAGGCAGCTGGGGGGTGGGGGGGTGGGACAGGAAGTGGGGGCCGGGGAGGCGGGGTCCGGGTGAGTCACAGGCTGGGGAGGGGGTTATATTTAGTGGGAACTGCAGCTTCTCATTCCAGGGAGCTGAGGACACACATGTTCCCTGCCACAAACTCACACATGTGTGTACACATGCGTTGTGCACGTGCGAGCATGACTGGGAGCATTTGAAGGGTGAGGACTCTTAGGTCCTGATCCCTCTGCCCCTCTCCACCAGGGCTACTTGCTTGTGCCCCACTCTGGGATTTGAGTTTTCTCTCAGGTTGTTTCTTCCTCCTGACCCCTATAATTTCAGTAGATTTTTGTGCCTCGGTTTCTCTGGCCTGGTTTCCTTTCAGTGTTTGTGAGATCTGTGTGCCTCCCTGTCTGCTGCTCTTAGGCCTGCTCCTTGGCCTTGTCTCCCTGGCTGTGGTCCTCTGTGTGCAGGTGTAGGTAGATAGCCCATTGGAATGTGTAGGTTCTGCTTCAACACGTGAACACATTAATGTGAGCAAGGGTGCGGGGCTGGCCTACACTGGCAGCTCTTCTGGATGGGGTGGGGGCCTTATTCATACCCTTCCCCAATTCCTACTTCTTCCATGGAGCCCAGGGCTGAGCATCCCTGAAGGAAGGAGACTTGCACAGAGGATCGTGCATTTTGGGTTTTATTGAGGTGTGGAGATCCAGGCTTGCCACATTCCTTGGCTGGAAAACTTGTTTGCCTCGGGTTGGGGAGAACTTCAACTCCCATAAGGCCCTGAGGCACAAAAACTGTCAACCATAAGCGTGTTGCTACCCTCAGGTCTGTTGGGAGTTGTGGTTCATTGGTATTCAGGGCAGCAGAGGGTAGCCCAGGAGGAACCAGCAGGGGGCACATGGGTTCTGTTCCCCTCCTAGCCCAAATGCTGGGTGGGGTAGGGAATGCTGGGGCTTCTTGGTCGTTGACCTCCCCTGGTCTGTCTGACGACTTTTCATATTTTCATGGCTTATAATTCCTGCCGCAATAATTTAAGCAACACTTATGGAATAACTATTATGTGGTAGCCCCTTGTGCTCTGCTTTATATCTGGCTATCACTCAGTCTTACTCGGTGCCTATGTCTCTGCCAGCATCTCTCTGTCTCTGAGCATCTCTTTCTCCCACTCCGCCCCCGTCCCTCCCCCTTCTCCCCGCGCTGCTGTTGCCGTTGCTATAGTAACCGGCGACGACTGAAGTTGCGTGGCGGACTTGAGGGCCGGGCGAGGGTGCTGGAGGGCGGAGCAGAACAAGTGGGGGTGGGGTGAAGTGGGGAAAAGACCAGGGGCAATAGGCTGGGCCTTGGAGGCGAAGCGGTTAAACCCTCCGGGTGGTCCTTATTGGGCAAAGCTAAGACGCTGGGGCGGGGCAGTATGGCCAACGGCTTCATTCATTGGCCGACAGGGGCGTGGTGGAAGGACAATGTGGGCGAGGCCGGGGGAACGAATGGGCGGGAAGTGGACGGAGGCGTGGCCTCCTGGTAGCAGGTGGGCAGGGTCTGGCTTACTCTATCGGAGGAGGCGGAGAACATGCCTTGGGAAGGGGCGGGGCTGGGTTACCCTACCGAAACGAGGGCGGGACTGACCCGGGAGGGGCGTGGCGCGGTTCCTGGTGCAGGAAAGACAGGGTTTCAGGGGCGGTTGTTCACGTAACTGCAGGGCGCAGGGGTCTTAGGAAAGGAGAATCCGGGGATTGGGAGCTCTGACGTGTCAATTTTTCTGTTCAGATTTCATCAGAGCACCCCTCCTACTTCTGCGCTATGTTCCAGGGAGACGGTTGCTAGGCGACAGCAAAGTCCTTGATTGCTGCGTTGCCAGGCAACGGGGAAACGGAAAATGGAGGGAAAAAGGAAATGGGGGATGGGGCAGGGTCTTATTGGGCCGTAGCGCCCACTGGTGGAGAAGCATGGCCTGTGCATTTTCTATTTCAGAAAAATTTTGAGTCCAGCCTCTTGTGCACTGGCTCCCGCTGAGGAGCCAAACATTCTATCCAGATATGAAACTAGGACATTGGGGGTCATTTTGGGGGCGCATCTGACAGATGCTGCTCAACGCATTGGCGTGATTATAGGGAAATTGTCCTGCGTTTTAAAGAAGCAGCTGATTTGAGGAGACCCTCTCTCTGGGTTTTAAGAGCTGAAAAGTTGGGCGTTCAACGGAAGAATATTTAGAGGAGAGGCTTTCAGGTTCAGTTGTTTTGGGAGGAAATAGAAGCCTGCGAAGAGGCTTGAGGCAGTTCATTCGTTCTTGAAGATTTGTGGGTCACTGAAAATTTCAACCCAGATCTTACTTTGATGAATAATTTTTGAGCCTTGGGTATAGGAAGATATATTTGAGAGCAATCTCCCAACAAGATTGATATTCAGAATTATGGAGGGGATGTTGAGATGTAGTGAGAGCAGCCAGAAAGAGTAATGTATTAATTTGAGGGATAAAGAAAAGGATAGGAAAGTATTTCTTTGTTTTGTTTTGTTTTGTTTGTTTTTTGGTACCGGGGATCGAACTCACAACCTTACGCTTACCAGGCAGGTGCTTGTTTGGCTGAGCTAAATCCCCAGCCAGGAAAATATTTCTTAGTATAAGAGTGTAAGAATATATCAAAAAGGTTACAGTTGAATTTGGAGGTTCTGCTTTAAGGTCGATTAAATATTTCCTGAAATTGGGTTGGTTTTGGTGTAGTATTAGGAACTGGTATATTAGAAAGTCCAGAGTATTATTAGATTCAGCAATTTGGACAGAGGCCTCCAAACAAATTTGAAGACTCCTTATTTGGATTTTTATATTAGTGCAAGAGTAATATTTGCATCAAGTTCAAGGTCTCTACTAGTGGATTGGGGATAGATACGATTTAGAAAGGGATGATTTAAGGGATATATTAGTTTGAAGGTACAACTAGGATGTGTGGTCCTTTAAACTCTAAAAGAAACATTGGTTATCATGTGGGACTGGACTGCAGGGGAGACTGTGCCAGTTAAGAGTAGGAGATGTCTTGTTACCCAGGTTCGCAGTCTTGGGTGGGGGCTGGTGGGAGAGATATCTTAGATTCCTTAGGGGTTCTTGAAAGCGAAGAAGAAATGCTGATTCCTTTCCTGTACCCGGGGAATACAGTAGTGATTGATAGATATCCAGTGAGGTTTTGGAATAGTTAGGGGCCTGGTGATTTGGGGGATGTGGGATAAAAGATGCCTCAGAACTAGAGAGATACATTAGTAAATTTTAGGAGTGTCTCTATTTGTAGAGGGGTCAGAGTATGAGTATACTGTGGAAGGTGAAGTCCACAGAGAAACAGCTGTTGGTGGCCAAGAGGGTCTCCCCTCACCCCTCTCTCTTCCTTCGTGACGCTCTCCCATACTGCGCAGGCGCCTCCCCCCCCTTGGCCGCAGCCTCCGGTTGCCGCGGCCGCCGCAGCCCCCGCCCCTCTGCCCCTCCCCCCCACCCGGCACCCTTGGTATCCCACCCATCCCTTTCCCCTAGTCCCCCTCCCCTTCTCCATGTCGGCTCGGAACAGATTCGCCTCCATGTGTCTCTGCGTGGTACGTGCCGCGGTACGGGATCCGGGATCCGGGATCCGGGATCCTGAATCCGGCCCCGCTCCCCTCTTCCTGGACCCTTCAAATCTCAGGGTGCGAGCTTCAAGTGTTGTTGCTCTTTCCTCTGCTTGGTGTGGGGTCTCTGGACTGCAACTTCTTGCAAACATGCGCAGTGGGTCACCCCCTCTTATCATGTACTTTAACTCATATCCCTGTTTGGGGGTGCAAGCCTCGGTTCCATGTTATTCTGTGCAACGGGGGCTTTGGCGGGGAGGGGGAAGGGGAAAAGGAACAACTTTGTACTCCCAGGCCTTTTACTTGTCTCAGGCCCTAATATGTCGGGGTTGCGGACTTTTCCCAGTAGCCTCATAGTTGCCACTGCCTGAGCCCTGAGGCCCAGTGGGTTAAAGGAGGGGGAATTCTTCCTATTCTGCTTTAGTTACCCTGTAAGCCAGGACTGAGTGATGCTGACATCCCAACCCCCCAGTCTGCAGTTTCAGAATTGCCTTCCCCTACCCAGTTTCTCCAGGACCCCGCCCCCCATGTACATCAAAAATTTCCAGAGACTGAACATAGGCCCGACTTCCTCCAGACACATCTTGGGAACTTTGGTTCTTCATTCTGTGTTTCGCATTTCTCTCACATCGTCTCCTAATCTCAGAAACTCTTTTCTCAGTGCTAGATCCCCCTGCATGAAGTGGGGCAGGGAAAGATAGGGTCTCACTATGACAAAAATTTACTTCCATTACTCCTTTAGAATAAATGAGGAAATGTTCCTGTTCATGCCCCATTCTTTTGGTGTACCCTGACATTTCTTCATCACATTCAGGAATTTTCTTTGTAGGTGGGGTGAAGATGGAGGAACACTGAACTCCAAGTCTTTCCTCAGATTCCAAAACTCGGAACTGCAAGTTTTGGCCTTAATTTGTCTTGCAGGGAACTGGAGGCTTTGAGAAGTGAGAGGAGAGAGCGGCTTCCTCCCCTTTCTCCTGGTTCCCTCCTTTCTGGAGGATTGGTCCCCAGCTCCTGCCTTGTTCAGACTGAAGACTACCTGCTCAGGATGTGAACCTCTTTCAGTTTATGTAATTGCTATACCAGGCAGTTCAGCTTTTGAGGAGAGCTATTTTGACTGTACTCGCTTTACTTTCCTGCCTCTCCACTTTTTGTGGCCGTGGTATTGACACCTGGAGTTCAGGATTCTCTCTGTAAGTCTGTGACCCAGACTTTTTTTTTTGGAGACAGGGTCTCATCGTGTAGTCTGGGTTGGCTTTGAATTTGCTTCTGTAGCCCAGGCTGGCCTCAAACTCATGGTGATCCTCCTGCCTCAGCTTCCCAAGTGCTGGGATTACATGTATATGCCACCATGCCTGACTGTGACCCAGACTTGGTAAACTCATATTTTCTTTTTTAAAGGTTCTTTAAACATGTCAGCGTGCTTAATTCTAGTTGCCTCTGTGCTCTGCGGTTCAGTGTCTTTACACTGATGGGACCATTTCCCTCCTCCATTCTCTTTGGTGCCCTTAGTTAACAGCAAAGTTGGGTTACATTCTCAGCCTTGATTCATCATCCTTGGAAATTTCAGAAGTGTACTGTAGTATTAGGCATTTTACTTGATAACCTTCCTCCTGTTTGACCTTGTGACTCTTGTTTGCCAAATGTTGGGGTACGCTTAGCTGCTTAGAAACTTTTGGGAGAGAAATTCTGCCTCTTTACCAATGCACCAGTGGGTGTATTCTAACTTCTCCAGTTCCTGAGGGAGCCCTGAGTCTGGTAATCTCTTCATCCTTCCCTGGCCTCTTTTGCTTCTGTGAGGAACAACTCCCAAGCAGAGGGGCACAGCAGGGCAGAGATGTACGAGGAGGAGCCGGGCAGAGTTGCTGTCATTCAAAGCTGTCGCCACCTGCCCCCCCACCCCGGCTCACAGTTAATCTCATTTACCGGTGTCCCTATTAAGCTAGCATAGGAGGTCCTTGAGATGGTAACTGGTTAATTGGGCAGAGAATCTGGATATGTTGGAACTTTATCCCAAAAGGCGAGAGGGAGACCAAAAATTCCCTCTGAGGCTGTGATGCTATCCTCTTCCCCAACCAGGGGGCCTGGTGCCCATTGCTTCCCCTTCTGGGCCCTTCTGTCTTTGTTCCTCTCCTGCCTCCCTTATCTCATTTATCTTTCTAGTATATCCGGATTAGCTGCCTGAGCCGCTGGCCGGTACAGGGTTGGGGCTAATTCTGGGGCCCTTTTGCTGGCTATATGAGACCCAGTGAGGCCAGTGAAAGAATAGTGGGACGGGCTTAGCTTCACCTTGCCCGGGGGTGCTGATGCCAAGTACCTTCTAGCTGAAGGGTTGGACTTTAATCCCTCCCTCAGGCTTGCAAGGTGCTGGAGAGCCAGTAGCTCATGGGGTAGAGGTTGCAATGGGGAGACTGAAGGAGTGAAGGTGGGGTGCAGAGTAGCAGCAAGTGGAGTACAGGAAGGGGAGCCTTAGGGAAGCAGAGAAGTTGGGTTTGGATGTGGGGAGTGGGTTGTGGAGAAGGGTCAGGGGCTAGCGCTCTTGAAGGATAGAGGAAGTGGAAGGTGAAAGGCCGGGAAAGGGATGAAGACATGGATGCTAAAGGAAGAGCGATGCTGGTGGAAGGCAAGGGTCCAGGGATGAGGAGTAGGAGGTGGACGACGGGGATGGGGTTGGGGAGAGAGAGGAGAGGTGCTGAGGCCCTGACAGGAGAAGGGGCTGTTGGGAGGGTGGAGAGAGGGGAGCCAATGGGCTGGAGCAGAGGCGTGGGGAGGAGCTGGTCAGGCCCCAGGGCCTTCCGCACTGCACAGGCTGGGGGCAGAGGAGGCTGCGGGGCCGGCCGACTGGAGCCTGAGGCACTGGGCCGGCCCAGTGACGCCTCGGTCCCCACACCCAGAAATACCGCTACCAAGATGAAGACACGCCCCCTCTGGAGCACAGCCCGGCCCACCTCCCCAACCAGGTAAACGCCCCCGAGCTGGTGCACGTGGCGGAGAGGAACTTGTCCCACCTCGAGGCCTTCCACGGGGTCGTGGGCCACGCCCACCTCTCCCCGCTCAAGGTAGGAGACCCTGGCGGCCCCCTCCCCAGTGCGGCCCTCGGAGCCTTCCTCGGAGCTGCAGCAACTCCCAAGGGCCGGTAGGGCAAGAGCTGTGGGGGGAAGGCCGGGAGCGGGGCTGGGGCTGGGGCTCCTGGGGGCTGGGGGAGGCGGTGTTGGGGGGATGCTGGAAACTTTGGTCCCACAAAGGAAAAACAGGTCAGGCCAGTGGAAGTGAATGTGGAGCCTAACGCCCAAGTTTGTGTGTGTGTGTGTGTGTGTGTGAGAGAGAGAGAGAGAGAGAGAATGTGACATGCTGTGTGCCTGTGTTAATCCCCGTGGGTCCCCTGGAGGCCCTGATGCCACAACCTTCATGCCTGCACACCCCAGCACCCCTTCCGTTTTCTGTGTCTAGAGCTGTGTTCCCAGTGCCCGCTGCCCTCGTTTGCTCCTGCCCCTCGCTGCCTCCTCCCCCACCTCTGCCTCTGGGCGTTGCTCTCTCTGTCGCTCGGTCTCCAGCCCTTTCCATCTGTCTGGCCTGAGCCTTCACGTTGTGGGCCCGCTCTGCCTCTTCCCCTGCCCAGCCTTTGCTCTCCTCCGGTGCTCCCTCCCGCTCCGAGCCTTCCCTCCCCGCGGGCTGGCTGGCTGGTTCTTGATGCTGTGTCTCTCTTCCTCCCACGCATCTCCTTCCCCCTCTTGCTGATCCCCAGCTCAGGCCTGTGCAGCCTGATCAGTCCTCACTGTAGGTCAGCCAGCTCCCCTTTTCCCGGTTTCTTCGCTCTTCCTCTTGGGCTCACCTCCTCCCTTTCTTCCCATTATCATTCACCAGCACCTGTTTTCCCTTCCCATTCTCACAGTGTGCTTTCCCTTCCCCAGCCCAAAGGCCTTGCTTCTGAGACCTTTGGTTTTCTAGTCCACTTCCCATCTTTCGCCTCAGCCTCCTCTTCTGGGGACATAGGAGGAGGAGGGATGGAGAGTACCAGTCAAGCAGTGAGACTGAGTTCCGCAGTGGAAGGCCCAGGAAGAGGAAAGTTGCTGGCATTTCAGCAAGAAACGGGAAGGGGATCACATTAGGTCCTGGGACTAGGAGTGGCCAAGGAAGAGTTGGAGGGGGATAGGAAAGGTAAGGGGCAGGGATGAGACTGCGAGTTATGGACAGCATTGAGGTGGTGGTTAAGGGGAAGGAAGAGGCCCTGGAAATGGGAATGGTTTAAGAGTACGTATTTGTTTGCAACTCTGGCTGCAGCGAGTGAAGAAAGAGGATTCCAGATGCCTTTGCAAGTTGGGGTTATTAAGCCCGTTGGGGAGGTGGAGGAGGACAGAGAAGGGAGGCTTGAGGGGTGCTAGGTAGTACACGCTAGGGAATGTGTCGACCAGAGCTCAGGAAGCATGGGAGTAGGAGGAGAGTGCTGGAGGCCAGCAGTGATTGTGGGACCTCTCATGACAAGGCCTCAGCTGGGAAGTGGGAAGCCCCAGTTTTCAGAGGAGATGGGGGGTGGGTTGAGAAATGAAGGACTGATTTGGGGGTAGAATCTTGAGGGTTCGAAGATAGGCTAAGGGAAGAAGATGAGGGTCTCTCTGGGAAATCAAATTGGGATGAATGGTTAGAACAAGAGATTGATAAGGGGTGGGGTTCAGAGGTCGGCTAGGGAGAGGAAACTGATGAAGTACGGGGCTGAGGTTGGGATTTGGAAACTGAGGATGGGGATAGGGGTCTAGGTGGAGGGTATGGGATGGGGTGGAGATAATGAGGAATGTAGTGTTGAAGGATGGGGTATGGGGGAAGTTCCAGGACCAGGGTGATGATTGAGGATGGAGTGTGCGATGCAGGTTGAGTTCGTGGATGAAATTTTGGCAGTCAGTGGCTGTTGACTAGGCAGCAGTGTTTGCTACGATGGGGGTTGGGGGTAGCATTATTAGAATTGTCGGTATGAAATCTATTGTAGAGTCCGAAAAGTGGCTGGCAGTTTGTAGGATTGAGAAATAGGAGTAGGAGCGAGGAGAGACCCTTTGGAGAGGGAGAGCCAAAGGAGCCTGGGGAATCCTCGCTCTTGGTCTGCTCCAAATAAATATTCGAGAAGGAAATAGGTTAGGGACCCCGGAAGGAGGTTGTTGGCCGCCACCCCAATTGCGATGGAGACGTGGTTTCAGTTGCCTTGGCGATTGGGGAAGCCCCTTGGACCGGCCTAAAGCTGGCCCCGCCCGGGAGTCAGGCTGCGTCAAGGAGACTGACGTCACAGACCTGGGCACGCCTCATTTTAACCCTTTCCTAAATGAGCTGGGGGGTGGGAGAAAAGTAGATGAGGCTAAGACCCGGATGTCGTTCACTACTCAGAGCTCTTGACATTCTGTGCATTTCGTAGGGTGAGGGACGCCGGGGAGAGTGGAAGACAGGTTATTTAGGATGCGGTGCGCCCGCAAACCTCTTTGGCCTGGCCTCCCGTGGGCCGGGTTAGCGGGGCGTGGGGCACAGGGCCGGAGGGGCGGTCCTAGCGGAGCCCTTAGGTGCGCGGGAGTCCAGTGGATTCCAGGCCACGCCCCCGCCTGTTGTCTTGACAACAGAGCCTGCAGGGGGTGGGTCTCCCAGGTTTTGGCTGGTCGTAGATACTGTTGCTAGGTAACAGAGTCCCTGGAGGAAGGGGTAGATTGGTGGGTGAGAGGGAAGCAGGGAGGGGCCTTCAATTGGGGAAACCCCAGATTGCTGGCAGAGGTTTCAGGGTAAATGTGTGCGAAGGTGAGGGATAAATCCGGGGTAGGATTATAAAGCTATCCGGGTAAATATGAAGGGATAGGGACAGAGAGGGAGGACAGGAAGTGGGAGAGGAGAGGAGAACCTGGTGGACATGAGCCCTGGGGTATACGTGCGTAGCACAGAAGGCATGTAACACCCTGTAGTGTTATATCCGGTGAGAAGCTCCCTCTCTCCCCAGCCTCCCCCCACCCCTTTACCATCTGCTGCTCCCCTCTCCGTCTGGCTGTCTCTCCCTTCTCGCTTCTCAGACACCTCCTTCCACTTGAGGGGGCCTGGGCTGGGCAGAGTTGGATCCGTGCACGTGTGCATCAGTGCATGTGTGCGTGTGGTATGTGGACTGAGGCTGGGTCCTTGAGGTGCCCGAAGGATGACAGAGTGGGTTTGGCTAATTAGTTGAAAGGGAAGCTAGGCTGGTGGGACCCACCCTTGGTTATGGGCTCCATTTGGAGCCAGGGCTCAGGCAGCTTTTCGTCTCTTGTCTTCCCTTGCAGGCCAATTCTCCTCCGGTGATTGTCAACACAGACACCCTAGAAGCCCCAGGCTATGTGAGTTGTTTAGATTTTGAGGCTAGAGCATTGCAGAAGAAGGGAGGAAGGGAGGACTTGGGTCCTTGCATGGGAAGGGAGGGGCAGCTTCTCAGGTTGGAATGTCTGTCTCACTGTGTCTGTTTTTCTTTCCCGTGCTGGAGTTACAGGTGAATGGGACTGAGGGGGAGATGGAATACGAGGAAATTACGTTGGAAAGGGTGAGCCATCTCCTCCATCCGAGGCTCCCTTGGCTCCCTGCCTGTGTCTCTCCGTGTCTGTTCCTTGGTGGCTAGCCCCTTAACCACGTCCCTTTGTGTTCTGATTGCCACTGTCTGAGCAAGTCCCCTGTCCACTGAGCAGGGAGAGGAGCTGACCCTTGTGTCTTCTTTTCCAGGGTAACTCAGGTCTGGGCTTCAGCATCGCAGGTGGCACTGACAACCCACACATTGGTGACGACCCATCCATTTTCATCACCAAGATCATTCCTGGTGGGGCTGCAGCCCAGGATGGCCGCCTCAGGTGGGAAAAGGAGACGGGTTAGGCAGCTAGTTCCCTTAAAGGGAGGACCAGGGCAGCAGGAAGCTCTTGGCTTAGACCCAGCTTGCTGCTCCCAGGGTCAACGACAGCATCCTTTTTGTAAATGAGGTGGACGTGCGGGAGGTGACCCATTCAGCTGCGGTGGAAGCCCTCAAAGAGGCAGGCTCCATCGTGCGCCTCTATGTCATGCGCCGGAAGCCCCCAGCTGAGAAGGTCATGGAGATCAAGCTCATCAAAGGGCCTAAAGGTAGTAATAACCCATTCTGTGCTGACTCCCTCCCAACTGTCTTGCTCTCTCCCAGGCACCTGGGCACACCTCTCTACTTTCCCGCATTCAGGTCTTGGTTTCAGCATCGCGGGAGGTGTAGGAAACCAGCATATCCCTGGAGATAACAGCATCTATGTAACGAAAATCATTGAAGGGGGTGCTGCCCACAAGGATGGGAGGTTGCAGATTGGAGACAAGATCCTGGCGGTAAGGACCTGCAGCACTTTGATACCCCAAACCTGGGTCTCACCCACAGGCCCTGGGAGGGCCAGAATGTTTACCTCCTTACTCCAGTGCGTGTGCCTTCTGGCTGTTTCTTACTGCATCTGAGCTTTGCTTCCCTTGACCCCAGGTCAACAGCGTGGGGCTGGAGGACGTCATGCATGAGGACGCTGTGGCGGCCCTGAAGAACACGTACGATGTTGTCTACCTAAAGGTGGCCAAGCCCAGCAATGCCTACCTGAGTGACAGCTATGCTCCCCCCGACATCACAACCTGTGAGAGCCCTCCAAACCCAGTGCTTCCCCGTGACCCCATACCCGTCACTTCCGTGGCGTGCAGTCCCATGGCAGCTCCTGTGGCCATTCCTCTGCACATTCTTCCGGGCTGCAGTTACACTTCTGATGCTTACTGTGACTGGAAAAGGAGATGAAAAATCAGTCACCATAGAAATCCTAGAAAAGATTGCCAGTCATCCCCCGCTTCCCCTCAGGCCCTCAGTGCACGAGGCTCACCAGGTTTTAAGCTAATTTGATAAAATCTTCAAGGAATAGATGGTTTTAATGTCCTTTCAGAGTGTAGGAAACAAGACTTTACATCTCATTTGATGAAGTCAATTAAAATGTTCAAATGGTCACAGAGATAACATAAAAGAAAGGAACTAGAGACCATGATTACTTCTGAATAGATATATAAATGTGTTTAGTACCATAGTAGGAACCCAAACAGCAGCATATTGAAAGAATAATGTTGACATAAAGTAAGAGTCATTTCAGAAAACTAAAGATAGTTTTAATAGTAGGAAATCTGTCCTTTTTTTTTGCCCTAGAACTAGGGATTGAACCCAGACATGCTATACCATTGAGCTACATCCTCAGTCTATTTATTTATTTAAATATTTAGTGGTTCGGAGGGCGGGGTTTAATGCAGGAATTTTGCACTGAGCTGCATCCCCAGCCCTTTTTTAATTTTTTTTTTTTTTTTTGCGGCACTGGGGATCAAACTCACAACCTCACACCTGCCACGGCAGGCGCTTAAGCCGCTGAGCCAAACTCCCAGCCCTAGTTTTTTTTTTGAGGCAGGGTCGCACTATGTAGCTCAGGCCGGCCTTGCGCTCGCGTTGTAGCCCAAGCCGGCCTCGAACTCACAACGCTTCTCCTACCTCAGCCTCCCGAGTGCTGGGATTAAAGGCGTGCACCACCACGCCCGGCCCTTTTTTAATTTTTAAGAAGGATCTTGATAAGTATCAAAGTTGCCCACTGTGGGTTTGAACTTGTGATCCTTCTGAATCAGCTTCCCAGAGTGCTGGAATTATAGGCATGTTTTACTGTGTACCCAGCTGGAAATCTTTTAATATGGTTCATTGTACTAAAAAGTTACATGAGGAAAAAGTATAAGATCATCTCAAGTAGATGTGGGGAAGTCAGTCGATTAAATTCAACATCTATTTTTAATAAACTAGGAGCAGAATTTTCCTTAACATAATAAAGAATATTTATCAGCATTTAACAATGAACCTTTCCTAATGATAAAATCCTAGTATCCATTAGCTTAGGAATTAGGAAAGGATGCTTCTGATCCATGCACCTGTTGTTTATTGCTATAGAGCGAAGTTTCTCAATTTGGTATTATTGATAGTTTTGAATGTGATAAATCTTTGTTGTTCTTGAAATTTCCAATTTTTTATTTTTTTATTTTTTTTTAGACAGGGTCTTCTCGTGTAATTAGGGCTGGCCTTGAACTCACTGTGTTGTCTAGGCTGGCCTCAAACTTCTGCCTCAGCCTCCCAAATGCTGGGATTACAGGTGTGTGCCATAACACCTGATTCCAAGAATTTTATCAAAAATATTTTCAGTCCTCGGGATAAAACCCAGGGCCTCAGGCATGTTAGTGCTCTGCTCTCAGCTCCTTGTAGAATATTTTTAAATGGCTATCTATTTGCTCATTTATCATTTTTATTTTTATTTTTTCTTACTCATTTATCATTTTTATTTTTATTTTTTCTTACTCATTTATCTGTTTTTTTTTTTTTAATCGCATTGTTAGCTGGGCGTGGTGGTGCACACTTTTAATCCCAGCA
>RJWM01022090.1:0-34247 GCA_004363535.1 Dasyprocta punctata | reverse complement strand
GTCATTTTAATTTTGACCTGCCTATATTTTTATATTTGAAATGAGATTCTTTCACACACTCTCTAGTTTGGGTTTGAAAATACTCCAGCTAGAGTTGGCACTGTAACTCTGTGGCACAGTGAATGGTTGGCATGTGTGAGGCATGGTTCTTTGATTTTATTTTTTATTTATTTTGTCTTTTGTTTCTTTATTCTATTTTTCCTTCTTTCTTATGACTTACTAGAAACAACTTGTACAGTTTCATTTTAAGCTGTCCATTGTGGTTTGAATGTTATATCTTTATATAGATTTTTTTAGTCATTAGTTATTTTATACCCACCATGTGTAATAGTTTACTGATATTATCATTTTTATCATTTTAAATGGAGTACAGAAATCTTACACCCTATATGTAAATTTACTCTCTTTTTTATAGTACAATTGTCTTTAATAATACACTGCATATATTTAGAATGACATATGTATTCCAATTTTTGCTTCACATGTTAAATATAATTTAGAAAAAAGAGAAAAAGATCTATTTCCTCTTCTTCCCTTACTTCCTCTCTTCCTCCTTCCCTCCTTTCCATCCTTTTGTCCTTGATGCTTCCAGATTCCTTCTTTTAATCTCTTAATTTTCCTTTATCTGAGGATGTCTTGATTTCCTCTTCATTCCTAAAGAATGTTTGTGCTAAATATATGATTCTCATTTCACAGTTTTTATCATTCAGCATTTGAAAAACGTTGTGTCATTTTTTCTGGTCTTCATGTTTGTTGATGAGAAATCTGTTGTCATTTCAGTAACTTTGCCCTTTTAAGTAAGTTGTCATTTATTTTTTTGCTGCTTTCAACATTTTTTCTTTATACTTAGGTAATAAAATTTTGACTGTGACACGTCATGGTGTAGATTTCTTTGAGCTTTTTTTTCCTCTTAGGACGTGCTCAGATTCTTGAATTTGCAGTTTTACATCTTTTTTTAAATTTGGGTAGTTTCAACCACTGTTTTTCAAAGTAATTTTTCAGTTCTCCTCCTTTTCTGTTCTTCTTTTGGACCTCTGATGAGAGGCCTGGCAGAAGAGTATGGTGGAGGGATGCTGCTCACCTCATGGTGGCTGACAACAGAGAGAGGAAGAAGGAGCCAGTGATAAGGGTACATCCTTCCGGGTCATGCTCCCAAGGATCTGTGTCCTCAGACTAGGCCCTGCATAGGCCCCATAACAGCACATTCAGCTATGAACTAAGCAATGGATTACTCTACTGAGAACTGTAGCACCCGCTTGATTCAATCACCTTCCAAAAGCCCCAGGTCTGAACGCATTGGAGGGATATTTCAGATCTAACCCGTTATAGAGGATAGGGGTGCCTCATGTGATCCTATTACTGTCTTATACTGAAAATTCTTACTATTCCTCTTAGATATCCCTTCAACAGGGAGGAGGATGAGGGCCTTGTTATTTTTGGGTAAAGGGAAAGTATAGGATCTCCACTGCCACAACTGCAGAAGCTTATACATCCTTCAGGGAGCAAAACTCCAGCTCCCTGCCTGGTCTTCTCTGGTACCACCCCTACAGGTTGGTTGAGGTACTTGTTACAGCCATGTGGTGGGAATCTAGGTTCCCAACTTGGCTTTTGACAGTGTGGATAAGGCCACAGTGTTTTCTTTTTTTCTTTTTCTTTTCTTTTTTTTTTTGCGGCACCGGGGATTGAACTCACAACCTCACGCGTGCCAGGGCAGGCGCTTAAGGCACTGAGCCAAACTCCCAGCCCTGGTCTTTTGAGGGAGGGTTGCACTATGTAGCTCAGGCTGGCCTTGCGCTCGCGTTGTAGCCCAAGCCGGCCTCGAAATCACAACGCTCCGCCTACCTCAGCCTCCCGAGTGCTGGGATTAAAGGCGTGCGCCACCACGCCCGGCAGGTCACAGTGTTTTCTACAGTGTTTTGTGGCATGCAAACTTTGATTTGTAAAAGTTTCTGTCTTGGCAGTCCTCTTTCTTACTTCTGTTCTTCTTCGTCCTTTGGTTAGTAGAACAAGTTTTGCAGGAGTTTTTATTATCTACCCCTATCGATATCATTTGGTTACAAATTTCTTCATCTTAAAATCAGCAATATATGAGACAAAATTATGTTCATGGAGATTCATTAGGTCACATTTAATTTTTGTCTTATGCATAATGCCTAGAGCTGTTGTATTTGATAGGAGGAATAATGTGCTTAGAAGCACAGTTTTCCCAGTATGTTTTTCATACTCAATATTAGGTGTTTGAAAATTCACTTTTTACAATATATCACTGTTTTCTGCCTCTGTTTATGCAGTTCCTTACTTGTGTTATTCTTCTACTGCTTAACTTCTAAGCATTTTTTAATTCCCTGCTGAAATATCGCCTCTTCTTCCTGAATTCTCAGAACATTAACCTTCTCCTATGCGGCTAGCCATTGTGTATTCCTGTTTTTCAAATGTACCTTGCATCAGAAATAGCTGTTTATGTATCAGTTTTCTCTGCCAGTCTCCAGGCTTACTGATAACCTGAGGAGAATCTTATGTTTACCCTGTGTCTGGCATTTATTTTTGTTGTTTCTGAAATGCATAAACTTATTGTACCTTTTGTTTGGAATCTATTACCTGAAGATATTGTTGCTATCACATTTTGCTTGATCAATTTCCGTTCATGTTTTTACTGATAATTTTTCTTCATATACTACTATAGTGTAAGTAGCATCTACATTTGTATTTAGGTATGATATAATCAATTTTACCGTTACATTTCTGTTATGGCTTATACATTGTGTCAACTTGAGAAGTCTAGAAGCCTTATTAAGTAACTCAGCAGCTCTACATCCTGGGGTGTAGAGCACAAGCAGTTACTTGGTCATTGTGTCAATTTGAGAAAGTCAGAAGTTTAACTGAGAGACTCAGCAGGGAGCCAGGGTTCTTTGTAAACATCCTCATCCTGTGCAAAGGAAGGCAAGGAGATTTGTAAATGCTACACCCACCTTGGGGGGTGGTGTCCTGTTTACAATATAAGGGAGGAGAAGAGGCTTGCTCTTGTCCCTTTACTCTGGCTGCTTTTGCTCAGCTGCTGCCTTGAAGCATTGCCCCTGTGCCATGCCACCCTGCTTTGGAGCCAGCTGATTATGGACTGCAACCTCCAAAAACTGAAAGCTAAATAAACCTTTCCTTCCTTAGTTTTGGGTGTCAGGTGTTTTGTCTCAGCAACAAGTGAAAAGTAACCAAGACAATTTCTATGTGTAGTTTTTTTTTTTGTCTTTATGTTTTCTGTATGTTTCCCCTACCACTTCAATTTGTTTTTTCTGACTCCTTTGTGATCCTTTCCCCCTCAAGCATTTTGGTTTTGCTTGTTTGCTTTGGGTTTTGTCTTTCATTATGGCCTTCATCAATCTGATGTGTGCATGCTAGTTCAACTTTCACTATTGCTTGCAATTTTAAAATCTGTATTTCATCGACTGTACTAGTGAAGAAAAAATGGATTTTTAAATTTCCTTCTGTTCAAGCCATGACTTTTGATTTCAAGTTGAAACAAAATTAAACTGACTCAGAAACAGAAGTGAGAGGGCAAGGGTAGAGTCAACCTCCAGATTCGCCAGACTCAAGGGCTTCGTTGCTACCTGAGCTCTCCTGCTCTTTTTCCTGTCTTCATCCTGGGCCTTACTGTATCTCTCGCCAATCCGTGCACCATCTCGCATCTGTGCCCTTCGGTCAGCACCATGTCCTCCTGAGGAACATGGGCTTTCTCTCACAAATGGGCAGCATAAGCACAGAAAGTGCTGAACTCACAGAATTAAAACTGTAAAACCAGAAAAATCCCAGGGAGATCCTTATTTTCTTACGTGAATAAACGTTTTCATCCTTTGCCCAGTTACTTCTGCAGAATAATGAAAATATTGAGATTGTGATTTATTATTAGAAAAAGAAAGAAAGAAAGAAAGAATGTCAGGCAAAGAATAACCACATCTTTGTGTATACTTCGTGTGATAGAAGGAGCAAAGCGTAGCTTTATTCCTTCATTATCCCACAGTTACTCATTGAAGATCTACATATGCTATGTTTTAGTCTATTCTAGAACTTGGAGCTATCTAGATTTTAGAGCAAGAACATTATCATTATATTATAAGCTTTAAATTAAACTTTATATCAATTTATATTATGTTAAGAGGATATCTATATTCAAAAGGAAGAAGAGAAAATGTCCTCAATTGCAGATGATGTTGTTGTGTATGTACAAGTTATGATACAATCTATAAAAAAGCTAGTATAACTAGTGAGTTTAGCAAAATTTGAAGGTACATGATCAATATTCAAAATCAAATTACATTTCTTAATTCAATCTAAGACAATAGATAATAAAATTTAAAGTACCACTTAAAATACTATTAAAATATAAAATCCTTTATGACAAATCTAAGATGTGCAATATCTGTAAACTGAAAATTACAAAATATTGCTGAAAGAAATTATAGACTTCAGTAAATGGAGAAACACCTTGCTCATCAAGATTTAATATTGTTATGATACAAATTCACCCCCACAAACATATGGATTCAATGAAATCTCAGCAGATTTTCTTCTTCTTCCCTTCCTCCATTCTTTTCCTCCTCTTTTTCTTCTTTCCCTCCCTCCCTCCTTTTTCCCTTCCTTCCTCTATTCCTTTTTAAAAATCAACAAGCTGATTTTAAAATTCAAATGGAAATACAAAAAATGTAAAATAATTTTTCTTTCAACAGGGAAAAGTTAGAAGTCTAATAGCACTTGATTTTTAGGCATACAAAGTTACAGTAATAGACAGCGAGGCCAGTATAGCATTGGTGTTACAGTGTGTTCAGATGGCCCCCTGCTCAAGCCTTATATAATTATGGACGTGGCTGAAACCTCCAAAATTGTAAAAAATAAATCTTCCCTAATTTTGGGTATAAAGCATTCTGTCTCAACAACAAGAGAAAAGTAACCAAGACAATTGGCATCAAAATAGCATACCAGTAACAGAAGAGAGAAGAGAATCTGAAAATTGATGGGCATACATATGAAGACATCAAACTATTGACATATTTCCAAGGCACTTCATGCACAGAAGATAGTCTTTTAATGAGGGGTAGGGGAATAACTAGATACCCATATGCAAAATAAATAAATAAGTACAATTTAACAAAAATAAACCTCACAACATATGCTAAAGTGAACTCAAAATGCTCTAAATATAAAAGCTGAAATGATGACATTTTTAGAGGAAAATTGATGTGGTTTATTTTTAAGTACTTATTGCCACCTAAGATTATTTTTTCTTCTATTTGCCTATTAGATTTTTTTAACCTATTACTGTCTGTCTCAGCTCTAGTATAATATACACCATATATTCAAGTACAACAAAATGTATCAAACAGGAAACCTTTGATAAATATTTCCTGACTAAGGCCACAGATCATATGCAGTTATCTCCTCTAAAACAATGGAGTGTGCAGATGTAGCAATCCAAAATATTGATGATCAGGGCTAACAAAATAAAGAGGGGCACTTTCAGGCAACATTAAAATTGTTTGACTGAAATTGAGTGGCTTCAAAGTACCTTTACTCACATGTGTGAAAACCGCACAAGGAACAAACTCAGATCCACTACACTTGGAGGATTCCAAATCAGCTAATGTTCAATATTTAGCTTTATTTTATTATAGCTAACAAATGAAGCCCTCTTTAACAAAAGCAGCAGAAATGTCTACTTACCTACCTCACCAGATATTTTTTTCTGAATATGTTTTCTTTAGTTTGTAGAAATTCTTCACTTTTCAAATCCCACAGATGACTGGATTTTACTTTGGAAGATTGGTGTATGCACATGATGTATTTTGATCACTTCTTCCATTTTTACCTTGCCCTGAGCATCCCCCCTTTCACATATTTGGGGGTGGTGGGGGTCCAATGTGTTTAATGTGTTTTGCTCTTATCCATCCCTTATATTACCTACACTTACACCTCCTCCAGCTTTAAAAAAGTTGACAATTTACTTTGCAAAAGATTTAGCATTGGCTACATATGTCAGACTGCCTGTTATCAAACAGGCTTTATTGTTATCAAGGCTGTCTGCTTTAACTTGACAAGTTACCTGTTTAACCAGCTGTGTGCACATGGTGGTGGTGTATGACATAGATAGACAGACAGATAGATAGATAGATAGATATGTGTCCTCTTTTATCAGAAAAAATTTCCTTCCATATGTTGAGGTAGGGCTTCTGACTGTATAGGGTAATGACTTTGACTGGAATACTAATGGGATAGGTGAGTTTTGCATGTTAGCACTAATCATATAGTAATATTGCTGTATGATGATGGGATCCTGCTTCTTCCTTTTCTAAGTTACTAGGTTTAATTAACAGTAATTGCTTCTGTCTTCTGGCCTCTAGTGCCACCACCCCCATTTAGTTCAGGCTGGAGAATAATACAATAAAGTCTTTTTCCTCATATCTCCCTTCCTACTGTAGTCAGAAAGTGACAAGGTGTAAAAAGATTTAATGAGCAGAATGGAGCAATTTTGTGACATTTTCCTTGTATTCTTAGTCATTAATGGAGCATCTCCTCTCAGAAAATATAGATTTATGGTATAGTAGGTCAAATAAAGTATTATTACAACCACTCATTGAGAAAGTGCTCTATACCACACACTGTAATTTCACTGTTACATTTAATTTTTGAAAAAATTGGGCCAGGTATTATTACCCCTATTTTACAGATGAGAATATTGAGGCTCACAGAGGTTAAATTACTTGTCCCCAGTCATACTACAGATTAGCAATTGAAATTTTTTCCCATGTTACAAAATTTTAGATTTTTTATTAAAAAAATAGAAAAAAGGATAGAAATGATACAGAATTTTGAAAAAAGTAGGAAATTAACATTAGTTAATATATTGCATATGATTATCTTTGAAGTAGTTGTTGAGGTTACAAGATCTAGGCATAAAAAATCATTAAACAATGAAGAATGACAACACGAACTGTTCTTTTTGATGAACTGACAGAGATTAGTAGTATAGTTATCTATTTTGTATGTATGTATATGTATACAAAATTTTAGATTCTTAATCATTGTAGTATAACAGCTCTTTAAATCCTATATTTTTATTTTAAATACATGGGGAAACAGCTATGAAGTATTGACTAAGTTATTCAATGTTCCAGCAATATGCCATCCATTTATTTACTTGATTAATGTTCAATACAAATATTATTTGCAAAGGATAGCATGAATCACCAAAATAATGTAGGCAAGGAAGAATAAAATATGGTCCGGTTCTTCTTGTATGAACGCTAGCTTAGAATTCTAGTGAGGGTGGGGAATGTGTACAAAGTAGAAAGCAGAAATGAATGAAGTGGGAGGAGTGGAGAAATTCCCGGTGTGGGTTGAACATTGCAGTAATACAACTTTCAAAATTAGAAAAGTAGTCCACTTTCATATTTCATGTTATAATTTCTCTTTTTTTAATAATTTCAGTTATAATGGTATCACTGTGGCAGTCTTGGAAGTTATCCCAGGTTGGGGCCAGCTATTTTTAGTAACCCAATGAACCATTAAAACCAAATAACGCCTGGGAAGATCATTTCAAGATTAGCTCTCAAGCCCAGGCCCATGGCAATCATTCTGATACATTTTAAAATATGTGTTCTTACTGCAGCAAGCAAGACATTAGCTAGTGGGCAACTCTAACTGCAGTAAGCATTTGAGAAAACTTTGATTCATTTCCCAAATCAGCTCAAAAAAATCTGCAAAATTATGGATTATTTAAAGTCATGAGAAAATATCTTTGTGGGTAGAAAAATGATAAATTTCTCCTACAGGGATATTTGTGGCCAAATTCATCTCAGCTAACAGTTGCTGAGCTGACCTGTTTAATCTCTGGGAGATTATAAACTATTTTCTCTTAGTTGGAACAATGAAAACATTAGGCATGAATTCAAAAGAGTCAGAGTACAGTTTTGGAGAGTTTGTTTCGTTAGGAGTTTATTTCAATCCGTCAAACCTATTTTATCAACCTTCACATGTTTTGCTGTTTATGTGTTCCTTTGTGTAGCTGTATTTGATTCTGCACAGGCACTAAAACAGTTCATTTTTCAGCGTTTGTAAGAGCCAGTCCTTCTGACTCCCCAAGCCCATTTCAACACACTTTGCTGCATTGTCTCATCCTTGAACGAGTAGGCGTTCTGCCTACTTTTAGCATTCCACGTCTGTGGGGCTATGAGGGCAAAGAGAATTTCGTCAAAGCACAGCCCCTCCCAGACCAGTTTATTTGTGCTATTTTTTTTCCTGGTGGTTGAAAGGCTCTTTCCTACTAAAATCTATAAGCAGGTGCTTGAAAAGTCGACCTTATGAATAATTCCATTTTTGTATGCGTGTTGAAGGGGCTCCTGGCATTTCTGTGCAGGGTCAGTTGGTGACCCCACTTCCATTTCCTGAAAAATTATCATTGCTACATGTTTTGATCTTTTTAGCCTGGACAGCAAAATACCTTCACAGTAAAGCATAGTCTCACACTAGAGACTGATTCAATTTTAAGTTTCTATGAAGGCTCTTTTTTTTAATCTTTGTATTGAGGTGGGGCTTTCTCTTCCTGGTTGGCCTGTATGGGCTATTTTACAACACTTGAGTGACATGGAGAATAGATGACCTAGAAAAAACTATTTTACCATGTTTCCATAATGTTGTAAAATTTGTAACAAAAAAAGAATACTTACATGAACTTAACCAAGAAGTAACGCTGAACGGTTTAAGGCAAATGGAAATAAAACACATGTGTAATAGTTTCCAGAAATTGAATCGTTCAAATGTTTGCTTGGATAACATCAGTGCACCTGATTCTGCCTCTTCCAGCTGTGTGACTTTGAGCAAATCACTACACTTCTCTGAACCTTGGGAAAAACTGAAATAGAAGTACTTGACTGACCAAACTTGGCAGGTAGCTGAGAGGTTTGCATGAGATAATAGACAAGATAATGTTGAATTAAATATAAAATGTTTTGAAAAGAAAAAGAGGAGGATTAATATGAAACTTAAATGTAAATATATTAGCTGTGCTAATGTGTTACCTAAATAGAATAATTTAGAAGCAGTAATAATGATGGTAATTCTGTCAGGAGAATGATGTGGAGATTGAACATTATAGAGATGATAGCATCTCACTCTTTTCTTTTACTATTGTTCTTTGTCAAATGAATCTTTTAACAACTGACATTTCTTTTGGATATGGAGACCTTTATTCATCTTTTGATGCAAACCTCAATTGCTCATAAAAATGGGAGAGGGTGAAGACAGCCTAATTTTGAAACTCAATCAGAGGACAGAAGAGGCAGACACAGGTGAAGAGGACAAGAGATACTGGATCCAGGGCCCAGTGTTTTTATTATACCCAAACAAACATCAATGAAGTCTTTCAAATGATTTTAAACATTAACAGCAAAAAACAGGTGTTTCAATTTGATAAGCTGTAGAACAGGTAAGTTAATTATTAGACTGGGAATGGTTTTTCATATTTTGAGTCATGCCAGCCTTCGACAGCTGAATTATATGCAACTTGACTGCTCCACAGAATTGCAACAATAATTTTTAAAAATGTGATCATTATGATGTTTAGAACACTTTTAAATACTTACTTTCCTTATTCTTCACAGCAATTTTGTAAACCGTGCAAAGGGAAGTGAAGCTGGGCAGAAAATTAATTGACTTCATCCAGAAGACAGTTATCTGATGAGCTTTTTGCAGAAAGAACAGGTATTGTATCCTTGATCCAAGTAGGGCATAAGAATAGCAGGCAACTGAACGTATTTACTTGCCTTTGTCTTGTTTTCAAAGAAATATGCTTGAAGCTATACAAATCACAACATAAATAAAAAAAGTATATGCCACAAATACCATATATTGAGAACTTAGGAAGAAAGGCAAAATCCATTGACCAGGAGTTTCAATTATAAACAGATTTATGAAGTTTCAGTGGCCCATTTTGTTTATTTGCTTCCTACAAGTAAGTTCTCCACCTATCTTTCCTACTTATGCTGAATTTAGCTTCATCTCACAGTTTGAAAATATTTACTGAAGATTTAAAATTTGTGAAAGACCGTGCTAGGTTTTGCAAATTCATAATGATCTGCATCTTGTGAGAAGACTACTTCAGTGGACACTTCAATGGTATCCAACAGACCTTTACACAGTGAGAGAAATCTGTGAATCTGACATGGCAGCCACTAGATGCAGAACACTTGAAGACTAAGATCGGAATGACCAAATTGACACCTTCATTTTACTTATAAATAAATAGGTGTATGAGGCTAGGGGTAGTGTATTTTGTGTGTGACTATAGTTTGAAATCATAAAATCTGTCCTGGTGATATGTTTGTAAAGACCTTGGGAAAGTTCCATTTTTACATGTATTCCATTTAGAAATTAAGGCAGTTAAATGTTTTCCCCCACTTCTTTCTCCAACACACACATACCTGTTTTTACTGTGTTACTGCAGAGGCTTTTTCTTTTTCTGCCTTCTTTTCTCTCTTTCTCTTTTTTTAAATAAACTTTGCATGTCTGCAGATCTGGTTTGGTACCGCACTCACAGTTGTCTGCTCTGTTGATATTCTGTTCTCTCTTTTTTCCTTCACCAGGTTCACAGCGTTTTGCAGGAGGAGTCCTTTTACCCGTTGAAACTCAATGAAGAGACGTACTTATCATGTGAATCTAATGATGTCCATCTTTCACCATAATTCTTCCTCTTTTCGGTGTGTATCAACAACACTATTTTATCGAAGTTTTCTGATTGCTCTATTAGCATGCTACCTGTTTTCCACATGCAGAGCTAAAGGTTGATGTATTAGCGCCCATAACCTTATTAAGTTTCTGCAGTCTTGCAAAATCTGGTGTGATTATCTCTCTAGTATCATTTCAGACCTTCTGCCTTGGCTCACTGTGCACAAGCTTTATAGTTTTCTCACAATTCCTATAACACATGAATATCCTACTGTCAAAGAATCTTGCACTTGCCTTGTCTTATGCTCAAGTCTCATTATTATCTCATTATAGTGTATATTTTTGCTGTCTTTATCTAAAAAAGTCCCTAATACTGTCTAGAATGAAAGCTCAATGTGGGTACAAATGTTACCTTGTTCACTATCCCTAGGTGTATCTCCACTGTCTCAATAGGGAGTAAAAATTAGTAATTGCTAAGAAATTTTCATTGAGTCAACAAATAAGTCAGTCTAAGGATTTATGAGACTTAATTCATGATGTGGCTCTATCAAAATCATTGATAATCTGGTGGATTTAAATTCTTACCTGCTCCATATACCATTTTTTGAGTAGATTATAGCTCAAAACCCAAATATTTCTGGGTGTTTTACATGGGAAAATATTTGCAAATAAGAATAATGCAATATTGTTCTGACCCAGAAGAAGTACCTTGTTAATTGGGGCTGGCTGATGTGTAAATAATTAACTACAATATTGAGGGACAAATTTGACAGAGGAACATGCCCCCTACATCTCCTGGAGAACTAGTAAGAGGTGTTAAGGGGGAGCACATCAGCTGTGATGTCAAGGCATCACGTTTTTGGCATTACAACAAAATGTAACATAGGGCAGTAGAAAAAGCCTAGGTTCTGAAGTTTGAGGGGCCTGGCTTTTGGGCCAGGTTTCACTGTTTCTCACCCCGGTGATTTGGGCTAACTGCACAAACTCAGAGGGCCTTAATTTCCTTCCTGTGGAATGGGGAAGGTAAGCAAGAGCCTCATCACAGGATGGTGTAGGAATTAAGGACCACGCATAGCTTATAGGACCCACAGTGACTATTTCCTCCATCTTCCCCTCCTCTGTTTAACATAGCCTGTCAGCTAGGAAGGAGGTAATTTTGTATCATTTAGAGGAGCTCCAAATGCAATTCTACTGAAATGTGTTTTTGGCAGAGTAAATTAAAAATTTCCACTGTTTCACATGAAGTGTTTATCTGGTCCATATTAACTTTTAGTAAATGGGATAATTACTCCATATGGAACCTCCTAGAGCTTATGATGCTTTGATCCTAGGAGATGTCAATATTTAGTGAGGTCAAAGCAGCACAAATATGAATATCTTTGTCTTATCCTGTAACTTCCAAGGAACAAAACTAAGCATAGTAGTGGTCTCTCTAAAGAGGTTTCATACCCAAAGAAGATGTTATTTCTTCGAATACACTCTTTTCTCCCCTTGGAGATGTAGGCTTTTGATGTTCATATCTCCATTAAAACAGTGGAATGATGAGTTTTACATGGTAACTACAATTATAGACATAATGTTTTTGGGTCATTGATTCATTTCTGGCTCCTGGTTTATACCCTGGCTGATGTACTTATGTTTAAATGGTTTTTCAAGTGGCACATTTTTATGTATATCTCTATAGTACTTTTTAATTTCAGTAACTTCTCACATATATCCTTGCCTAGGATGTCCTTCCCTTCAATGTCCACAGGGTAACCTCTCCACCACCTTTATGTCACTTAAAAGTTTTTGTGGTATACTGGAATTTCAAGCCTGAAAATACTCTTATCTTGTAAGATTCTAAGGACATTTATGGCATAACATTTTTCTTGTGCCTCTTTGCTAAATTCCCCACAGTACAACTGAAAATATTGTACCTACTAATTTATTCATGTACAGTTTTGAATTCCTTTTGAACACATTTGAAGATATTGTTTAGTTCTATTAATATTATACATATGCATATATGTATATATGTACATACAATATTTGGAAAATGCAAGTGTTATGGCTTGTGTCTAGATGTCCCTCCAAAGCCTCATGCGGTCATTGATGGGGCTTTTAGAAAGTGACTGAACCTAGAGCATGTGATGCTGTGATTAAGGGTGTGTGATTACTAAATTAGTCCAGTGTTTGGTTTGGCACAGTTCTGAGTGTGAATAATGCAAAGACCCACCCTGGGTATGAGTCCTACCACTCTAAGAGTGTGTAGTTTAGATCAAATATAAAGTACAGAAAGAGAGCTGCTGTCATCACTTGCTCTTGATGCTTTCTACTTATTAACATTTGCTGCTTTACTACTTTCTGCCTACCATGCACTGTTTCTCCTCTGTGATGCCTCTCTGCCATGCTGCCCTGCCTTGGACCCAGCCAACCAAGAACTGAAAACTCTACAAACTGCGAACCAAAGTAAACCTTCTTTCCTTTAACTCTGAGTACCAGGTATTTTGTCTCAGGAGCAAGAAAAAATAATGAAAACAGCAAGTAAAAGCAAAAATAAAACTGTAGCAAAGTCATACTGCCAAGTGATAACCACAATTAACATTTTGCTCATTCTCTCCTGCTCTCCATTTATTTGTCATTTTACTCAATAAATGTTCACTGATTATTCCTTAACAGATATTGTTCTAGCTAATTCAGTGATCATCCAGAGATTCATTCATATTTGATAATATAAGAATATGTTACCCATATGAATTTTAGACTGCTTAAAAATTTTTCATTATATAGAGTGGCCATTTCATATAATTGGCTGTTCTCCCATTGCAATTTAAATGATGCATTATTGAATTCATGGTATAATAGCCCAGATTTGCCAGAAATTATTCAATTATCTCCCATATTTTGGAGTGCCTTAGTTATTTCTGATCATATGTAGCCTCACATGGGGCACTAATCATACGATGTTCATGATTTTCCATTTTATTTTCTCCCAGGTAGACTAAGAAGCTAAAGACAGTGCTTCACTAGTTTGGATCCATATTTTTGCACACACCCCACCTGAATCTTTTGCAGTTGTTTTGATGGACCACATTTTTATTAATTTGCTTCTTACCATATTCTTTCAATTTATACAAATATTTTTAAAAATTATGCAATTTGAAATAATAAATATAACTGTGAATTAGGAACAAGTATGATATGTCTGATGAGCATGTCATTTCTATAACAGCAAAAGAGTTTGTGTAGTAGAGTGGACCATAGACTCTGGATGCTGGTAGGCAAGGTTCCCTTAGTTTATGGATGAAATGAGTATCATTTTTGCTTTCTTTGAGATAGCACAAATAGTTATTCCTTAAAGGAAAATTCCTGTAGCATCTTTAAACTGAATCCAATCATACCTCATATCCTATAATCTTACCATTTTAAAATTATAAGAAAACTTAGAAGGTATAAGAGACAGAATTAGTTTTTGTAAAGAAAAAGTTACAGAATTAGATTTATTCAATATTTATGTCAAGAGACATTCATTGAAATGGTTCAGATGTTTCCCAATGTAACCAGAGAGGCTATATTTATATTCCTGCTCTCCTAGTCACTGAGCTTTATAAAAATGTCTTTCTCTAGTTATCAATTTTGTTACCTAAAGATTGGAAATGACAGGAGAACCCATATCATAGGGTTTTTAGAGACCTGAAGTAAGCTAATTCTGATAAATCTCCTAAAAAAGTGCCTGGTTGTAGTCATACAGCAGTAAGTAGTAGTTGCTATTGGTGTTAATTAATCTGACATTATTGATGATTTTTGGATGTTAGAGTTATTATATAAACCCCCCAAATGGTCTATATTCTTATCTTGTAGATAATTGAGCTCTTGGGCTATCACAGAGCATAAGTCATTTGAATTTACAAAAAATACAGATGTCACTGTGATGGACTAATGAATGATCAGCTCGAGCAAGAACACCCAGCTTATCTGAGTCAGTGTGGCTCTGGATGTGGAAGGCCCACCTGAGGATTGTTGCCAGAATGGCATAAAAGGAGAACAGGGGAGAAAGACTGCAGGCTGCTGCTTTTCAGCCATTTATCCTCAAATGAGATTTAGGTGCTGTCTTCCTTTGGGAAAGCGTCAACCCTCATCTCCATCTTGGAAGCCCTCTCCTGCTTCAAGTGCAGATCCCTCAGCCTTCAATCACAGATCCTTCACTCTACTGGCACAGACTGTCTGGCTTCCTCCACTGGCCCTTGAACCTTTCCAGTGCAGATCCTTGATACAGACTTTCATGGACATTGCCGTGGGCTCCAAGCCCTTGACTGGATCTTTCAGGTCTCCAGCGTGCAGACAGATGTTTGTACGCTTCCACACCTGACTCTAGTAAGCATTGACTAACACAGTTACTCATTTGAAAATACTGATTCTATAGGAGTAAATGGGCCCATAAGAAACATTTTTAGTAAGTACTTCAGGTCTCACTGGAGTCCACAGATCGAGTCATCCATAGATCAAAGTTCAACTCTTCAGTGTGTTGGCTCATTTTTCTGTGTATGTGTATTTCCATTTCTGTAGAGGACGTGGTTAGTAGTGGTAGTCTAATATGCCCAGCGTATCAACTATAAAAAACCAAAGACTTAGAGAGTAGAGGAAGAATCAAGAAATAAGTTCACTACAATTCCAGAAAAAGATAATTACTCTGATGTAAGATGAACCATGTTTTCCTTTGGACCATTTTCCAATTCTGAATGTGTGAGGATTGGCCAGGCTGAGTACAAGCCTTTGATAAGGGGAAAAAAGACCAGTTAAGTGCTTGGGTCGGGAAGAGAAGGAGCCTGGGACATCTGTGAAGTTGTAGGGCTCTGTGGATAGCTGAAGGAGAAGGAAGGATGGCAAGGCCCAAAACTTGTGAAAGCAGAATGAAATTTTCCACAAGATTTCAGTGCTGAAGATGATCCTGCCCAAATATTTAACTGGTCTTATTACAGCAGCAGCTTGGTGAGGGAAGGTAAACTCTCTAAAGTGCAGAATTACTTTTTTCCACCTAGTTTTTCACACTTAGATAAATAGAGATAGAGATTTGAATCCATGAGAAATTAATTCTAGGACCCTCCTCAGATATCAAAATCTGCAGATGCTTATATCCTTTACATAAAATAGTGTACATAAAATGCTATAACGTTTGCATAAAACCTATACATATCCTCCCATGTACTTTAAATTACAGATGTTATACAAATGGCTGTTATGCTATGTTGTTTAGGGAATAATTACAAGAAAAAAGTCTTTACATGTTTTGTACAGAAATTGTTTTTGAATATTTCTCATCAGTGGTTGGCTGAATTTGCTGACAGATTTGGGAAGGGAGAGAGCAAGAGAGTTGAGATAGAGAATGCATTGTTAGAAAAAAGTTTTTAAAATGCACTTTCTTTATACAAACACAAAAGGGTTGAAAGTAAAATGACAAAAAACTATAAAACATACAAATACTACTGAAATGAAAACTGGTATAGTTGTAAAAAATATTAAACTAGAGGCAAGAATCATTACTAGCGATAAGAATGTTTCAAAATGAAAATGAAGTCAATCCAGTAGAATATCAGGATCAAAATCTGTGTACACCAATAATATAGCCTTAAATTATGTGAGGCAAAAATTAATAGAAGTAGAAGAAACAGGTATGCAGTCATAACTTATATTGTAGTACATTTCTTTGTTTTATTTTAAAGAGTGTATAACAGAATAAAACAAATCAAAACAAACCAGTGTAAGAGATACAGGACTTCAAAACATTATGAAATCAACACTAGTTAACATAATGCCTTTTGATGTCTTCAAAATAGCTGCAGATAACTTTGGACATAGTAAAAATCAAACAGAACAGAATAGAAACAGTAAAAACAAAACAATGAGTGTGATAACGGACTTCAAAACAAGCCAATAGTAAATCCAAAATTGCTACCATAATTTATCTTGCTATCCTTGAAATAGCTACTTCTGCCATGGATTTAACATAATCAAACAAAAAAAAGAGAGTAAGACCCAACCCAACAAAACAATGGAAATGGTATAGGACCTCAAAAGAAGACCATAGGGAATCAACAATGCTGTAACCCTCAGAAGGAGATCCCCACCACCCCAGATGACACACTGTTTACCAATATCCTCTGAACCTATGATCAGACCACTGGCCCTAGACCTGCAATGTTAGTGAAACACCAAAGCACCACAGGCATCCAATTGCATTTTACCTCGATAGCTATCAACACAGCCTGTGTTTCTCCAGATAAACTAGTTGCTTACAGGGGGAGGGGGAAGGGTGGGAGACTTGATACTTCTTGTTGGTCAGCTGGGGTCTGGCTGTTCCCAGTCTGGCTGCAGCCCATGCATGGTGCTGGGCTTGTTTGCTGCTGTGACCATTGCTTTCTCTAACCCCGGTACATGAGTGGCCTACGTTTCTGTTAATACTTGATTTAAAACAGAATCCACACACTACTCTGGTTAAATCCATTTTGCAGTGTAGAATTATCTGTGACGTGCTCACTCGGCTTCTTGTTCAATAGTTTTTATACCAAGACATTCACTGCTCTTTTGAGATGGGTGAACCAAGTTTCTGTGTGTTCTAGTCCAACTAGTCCAATTTTGTTAGATACTTACTGAGAATGAAAGCAAACAATAATACCTGTGTTGAGGAAGACTATCTAGAAAGTTAAGCTATAATTTGGTTCATGAATCCTGGTACCAAGATTGAATTAGATTTTCTCTTAATTATACTTATGATCTGACTGAATTAAAAACTTTCTGAGGATAGGGACTTACTCTTGTGCTGAACACCTTGATAGAATAGACAGTGGTGTTGGTGAGAAAAGATATAGCAGTTCAAAAAAGGTTATTTTTACCTTATGTGCAGTTTTCTACTGTGACCCCCAACTCCAAATCACCTTTCTTCGTTTTGACCTAAGGTTGAAAAGCTATGTTAGATGTAAAAGGCTTATATGGCACAGGAATATACTATGTGTTAATTATATAGCTCCTGATAAACATTTGCTGTTTAATTAAGAGATATATGAAAGATTACCAATATAATTATCAAACAAAAATGCTTTGAAATCCTTCAATGAAGAAGATGTTATAAGCATATATATATATATCAGTCTAACCTAGACTGCTATTAAATTCAATCCTTTATTTGTTACAGAATAGCACTCAGTTTTTTGCAGTAGCCTATTATAAACATGAGACACTTTTTTTATCTAATTGGTTTTTAGGCAGACCTTTGTTTTTAATGTTGTAAAGTTCTAATCTTATTCAAAGTTTAAAATGCCTTGCTATGAGACCATTAATAAATATTTCCTTCTGCTAGAGTGATTTTTCAGCTCTTTTCAACTAGAAAACAGAGACCAATATGATAATAAGTAGGAGCACAAACATATTGTCTGTAAGATATCTCTGGTCATAGGACAGGCTCATTACTGTTGTCATGGAAACCATTCCCTCACAGGTTGCATGCTTGTGAGCTTCTACTAAGATGCAAATTCTAGCTTAAACAAAGCAAGCTTATTCCAAATGACATGTCAACTTTCAAGGGGGAATGGAGTGATCCTGAGCATTTTATTTATTTTTCCCATATGCAATGTTCTATTAGAAAGCTTACTTTTTTTGTATGATAGGTTCATTTTTGTTTTGTTCAAAAGACGTTTCTGTCCAAAAGAGAAATCAGATAAATTAAAATGAGATCTTACAGAAACTCTCACTTCACACTTACTATTTGCTTTCTGATTTCATCTACCTTATCAATTCCTTGCTGAGACAACACACATGACAATATCCCTAAGTCAGTTTGAAAAATATTCAATATAAACTTACTCATGAAGTCACCTTCTCATCTTGAATTCACCCTTCTTCTCTCATCTTTCCCCTACCCATATCTGTAACTCCTACAGTGCTATTGTGAAGACTGTAGTTTAGAAATTGAGAGAGGTGGAGTGAGAAACCCTAGGTTGCTGGGATACCTTGGTTTTGGAAGTGGAGGTGGATTCTCTCTCCTACATCTATCTGCACATCTTGACCTTGGCCCATGAGTGTGCTGCTGTTCTGTTCATACTGAGGTGCAGGGTACTTCAGTGGTTTGCTTCCCCCACCCCAAAGAGGACTAGCTAATTCATTCAGTGACTGCTAGATCTCCCTTGGGACTGTCTTCCTAGCTGTGGCACTGATGTGTCCTTTTGCCTGCCCCTTTTTCCCTCACATAGCAAATTCCTTTTAAGCCCATTCCTGTCTGACTGAGACCAATAAGTATTCCCCATGTCCATGAACATTTGGTCTTCTAACTGGATTTATCTATGTGTAAGGCAGGGTTGTGTTATCCATATAGGAAGGTCGCTGGATATGGAGGCTCCTCTCAAAGTTTGAGATTTGGGTTAGAAAGGAGTCATCTCTCTCTGGTCTTAAGATAAAGTCACATTTTTAACACTGCTAGTAAACCAGAGAGTGAACAACATTTGACTTCCAACACAGTGGTAGACTGTGTGTGAGATACAGGGGATAGAAAGAGTCCTACCCTCAAGGAAATTGTATCTTAGGGAAGAAAGAAACATGCAAAGAAGTGACACTTTCTATACTGGCATGTGTAATATCAGTCAGTGCAAGGAATGTTATGTTTTGGTAATAAAGATCCTCTCAAATTGTAAAGGCTTATACAACAAGTGCTTACCTCTGGAGAGGACAGCGTAGGCCACATCTTGCTTACTTGTCAGGATATGAAAAGATACTGGTGGATTCCAAGGAAGTGAGTGATTTAATCTGATTCATACTGTTGACGGGTCTTTAGATCTGTCCTCTGTATGGAGAGGTAATGGTGGTGAGCAAAGAGATGAGGGTTGAGAGGAAATGCAGTGATTCAAGCAAGCTGAGACGCTGGCCTGGGTTAGCAGCAAAGATGGAGAGAAGTGGTCAGCTTTTGTGGGTCGTGGGTGAAAAAGGAGTCACCGATATCTCCTTGGTCTTTGCTCTGAGAAATTTGGTAGATCGTCATACTATGTTCTTAGTGTATTTGTGGGAAAATATAAAAGTGCTCTGTTTTGATTACACTATGTGGGAGATGTCTGCTATATATTCAACTAGAGAAGTTGAAAACAGTTGTGTATAACAACCCACACAAAAAGGGCTTGGACTGTAGGTACTAAATTGGTAGTCACCCATGGATAGAGGATCTTTTAAAGTACATTTTTTTCCTATAAAGAATTTCACTTTTAACTATATAGCAGTCCCCACTATTCACAGGGACACATGCCAAGACTCCCTGTGGATGCCTAAAACTCTGGCTAGAAAGACCTTATATATACAAATTTTTCTAAGTACAGATTAAATTATGATAAGGATTAATTTATAAATGATAAAAATTGATTTATAAATTAGCCACTTGAATAAGCTATAAACAACAATGATTAAGTATAACATAGAATAATTATAACTGCCTGTAATAAAGTTGCCAGAATTACTACTACTCTTGATCTTTGGGGCTTGTTCAATAAAATATGGATTACTTGAAGACAAGAACAGTGATACCATGATGATAGATTTGATAATTAAGGTGGCTACTAAGTGACTAACAGATAAGTTAGAGTGTGCAGCATGGGCGTGATAGTCAGGGGGATGATTCATAGTTGAGCCAGGACAGAGTAAGATGTTGCAAGATTTTATCATGTAACTCAGAACAGCAAGCAATGTAAGAGTTACAAGCTATTTCTTTCTGGAGTCTTCCATTTAATATTTTCAGATTGTAGATTGATTTATGCAATTGAAACCACTGATTGGGACAGGGTCCTGTACACCAAATTAGATGCCCTAGAATATGCGTTTTCTAGGGCTACCGTAAGAACCCAGACTGAGAGATTTAACAGAAAATGAGTTGCTCACAGTTCTTGAGGCTAGAGGTTAAAGGGCAATATAGGTATTTTGGAGGTGTCTCTTCTGGGCTTACAGATAGCTACCTTTTGCCATGCCTTCACATCATTTTTTCTGTGTATCCTAACATGTCTGTTTCCTAATTTGTTTTTTATAAAGCCAAATCCATACTGGATTAGACGATCCGCCCCCCAATTACCTTATTTATCTTAGGTTTGTGTTCAAAGGCTCTGTCTCCAAACGCAATCACATTCTGAAGTACTGGGATTCAAGAGTCCAACATATGAATGTTGGGATGATATCACTTAACTCATGATGACCAAGTCACGAATCTCCATGGACCCATCCTCCTCCTCCAACAGACGTCATCCTGCGGCCAATCCTGTAGCAACCTTGTCGCCCCATCTTGTGTTATTTTGAAACCAATTCCAGAGAATGTCATTTTATCCATATTTTTCACTATGTATCTCTAAAATTAAAATTACAGACGTTTACAAAGTATCATGTTACTGATATCACACATACAAACTTGAAGCCAGAGAACAGGGTGAAGTCGCTGAGGCAGAGGCTTTAGTTAGATAAAAGACCAAGGATGGAGGAGGAAAAAGGACCATATTTGGTGGTCAGATGGGTGAGAAGATGACTTCCAAGAGGAATGAGAAAAAACAATGGGTGAGGGAGGAAATCTAGACAACTGAGAGTTCATGGACCTAGTAATATAAAGTCTGCTAGGGCTGCTATTGACAAGTGCCACAGACTAGGTGACTCAAAAATTTTATTTCATAGTTCTCGGCTAAAAGTATGAGATAAAAGTGTGGACAGGTTTGGTGCCTCCTGAGGCCTCCCTCTGTCTTATTTTTACCTATCTTCTTGCTGTATTCTTATATAGACTTTTCTCTGTGTGCAAGTGCAGAGAGAGAAAGAAAGGGATGGAAAAAAAGGGTTAGAAAGGGAGAGAGGCAGAGAAAGAGAGAGAGAAACTTACAGGTGTCTTTTTCTCTTTCTTAAAGATTCCAGGCCTATTGGATTATTAGACTATGGCTTCATCCTTATAATCTCATTTAGCCTTAATAACCCCCTCAGAGACCCATCTCCAATTATAATCCCAGTGAGGTCTGGGGCCTCAGTGTATGCATTTTGGGGTAACAAATTCAATATATAATAGAACCCTGAGAAGAAAGTATTCTATAGAGAAAGTGAGATCATCCTTGTCAAGTGTCACTGTGAGTTTAGGTAAGATGAGGTCAGAGAATTTGGCCATTGGCTTTAGCAAGGCATGGGCCATAATTACCTTTGAGAGTCCATTTTAGTGGAATGATAGGAAGTCTGATTTGAATAAATTCATACTGAGAATATCTTCTAAGAGATTTGGTTTAAGAAGTGGCAAGATAATAGAATAGTAGAAGAAATATAGAGAAAAAATAAGACCTTCTTCAGTGAGGGGTTTTGATGGCATGTGCATGTTCTGCTGGGAAGAACTAGAGAATGAAATCGATAAAGCTTTAAGTATGGGAGAACATTCCAGAGTCAAAGGCTGTGAGGTGGTAATAAGAGATAAGCTTTTTAACATTGAGGAAAGAATTTAAAGAAAGTGGGTTGTTTCTTCATTACAATAAGAAAGGAATCAGAGTACATGGCTATAGATTGGGGTGAGAATGATGGAGGAAAACATGAATTTGCTCAATTTTCCCAGTAAAAATATACTCGTTGCTCAGAGACAATAATGTGGGAGAAGTACTGGGGATTTGAAGTGAGAGAAGATATACAATATTGATCCTGCAAGGTGGGGAACTGAATTTATTAGGGGGCCACAGTAAATACAGGCAGTATTGAGGATCTTTTTGAGTCTGGCCAATAAAAGAGTGAATCCTCTAGTGGGGTTTAGCTGCTTAGGTGAAGGCACAGCTTTCTGATTCAATGAGGGCTGGAGTATTGCCAAGATAGAGTGATTCAAATGATTCCATTGTGGTCAAAGACATATTTGAGTTCAGTACTAGAGACAATGAAATGAAAAGGTACATAGACTGTGGGGCGAGAAATAGAATGCTTGGGATGGCGTTTATGGAAAGGGGGCAGACACTGCTGAGCACATGGATTAAGATGTGGAAAATGGGAGTGTGTGGCTAAGCAGAATGACAGAAAAAAGCTAATGAGATGAAAGGAACCGAGACCAGAGCATTTGATGAATTGTTTGTATACTTGTTGAAGCTTCCAAAAGCTGAAAAAAAAGGAGGAGAGAGAGAGAGACAGACAGACAGACAGACAGACTAAGACAGAGACAAAGAGACAGACAGAGAGGCAGACAGGCAGACAGACAGAATAAGCCAGATGCTAAAGTCACCAGTAAGTTAAGGAGAGGGGCTGGGAGATAAGGAAACCACCAAGAGAGGTCATAGTTTGGAAAATTGTAATACAGACTCCAAAGGAGCTGGATTTTGTAAGAAAGTATAATGGGGCAAAAAGGAGCAAAGCATGCACTGCTATTTATTTTCTCGCTTTGAATGAGGTGCTATCCAGAGCAGTCCGGTGATGACAGATGTCCTGCGATGCCTGGCCCTTGGAGCCAGACTGAGGTAAGAGGCCCCTGTGGTGGAAACTTCAGGTGGGACTCACTTAGGCTGAATGTGTTATGATCACCTGAACATGCAGCCAGTGGACTGCTGATGGTGTCTGCTTTTACCTAAAGTGAGGAAATATGTGACATCACAAGAAGTACTGTAATGTGAAATTTGTACAACTTTGGCCCATTATGTGTGTTATTTACTGTTAACATCCTGAAAGGAATGAGAGTTGAGTTGTAAATTGTGGTGTTCTTTGTCCAAGTTCTTTTGAGTAGTGTGAACTTGAATCGCTGAATTTTTATGGTCTTCAGGGAACACAGCACTGTAATAGGCAAGGGGAGATGGAATTGTGAGTGACTGCCTTGCACCTGGGAACAGTCAATAAATATTTTACTCACTTATTATAAAAAATAAAGCATACAAGATGTCACAACTATTGCTAAAGTTAATGGACTGATACATAATATATTGTCATTAATTCAAATATGAAAAAGTAAAAAAATAACAAGTCTATATACCATTAGTTTCTAGTAGAATTTATATGCTAATTTAAAATATACATTTCATTTTATGTCAAGTCAATAACTTTGCATTATATATATATGTATATGTTGAGTGTGAAATCTACTTAGAATGTTAAACTATCAAAGTGTCATGTATAAAAGCTATATAGAAACAGGTAGCACATTTTTTGAAAAAACTGCACATAAAATATGATACCTTTAAAAAAAAGTAAAATGTAGAGAAGTAAATGCTCCAGAATACCCACTGCCATATGAATATCTTTTATCTTTTTAGTAAAGAGTTTTAGTCAACAAAGAAGTAGATAGGAAATTGGAAAATCCAGACCTCACACCTACACTACTGCTAATCAATTCAGGGAATGGTCTCTGGCAAAGAGTCTTCACTGGGCCTTCGTTTCTTCATGTATTAAAGAAACCATAACTTACACTAAACCTTTACCAATTAATGTGGAAAGTCAAGTACTGATGCACCATGCACACAAGAGTACTTTGAAAATAAATTGCTTTATGTTACTGTTAAAACCTATTAATTTTGCCTTGGCTATATGATAAACATTTGAATAAGGCCAACATTAGTCTTTGTACTTTATGAACAAATGCCATCAACATCATGTTTGAAATGCTGTATTGACAGAATGATGGGTAATAAACTATTGTCTTGGAGGCATTAGTCAGTGTGGTAGCCAAGCTCCCTAAAAAGCAATAGTGTATAAAACTTAAAAGAGATGGCTGGATTTGAAATCACAAGACTTGCAAACCAACTCTCCTGATTTCTAGATTGGATGAATCATTTAATGTCTCTGAACCTCAGTAGATTCGTCTGTAAGGTAGAACATTTAATATGTGATTTACTTCCCTTGAGGAAATATCGAGAATTTCACAAGAATATATATGAAAATTTTTTGTGAAGCATAAAAAGAAATTATTTTTAATGAAATTCAATGAAGTCTGGAGATAGAAACCATGATTGATTGATTTTTATAACTTTGGTGAATAGTTAGGAAAAAGCCTGTTTTATAGCAATCATTCAATAAATGCTTACAGAAATGAATCATGACTCCAGCTTTGCATTTTATTCCTTCTTTCTCTTTTTCCATATAGGCTGAGCCCCAGTTCCAATCATGAAATCTACATTGAGTCATGTTTTGTTTCTAGGCCCTATCATCCTCAGGGTTCCCCTTCCCTTCCCTTCTTTTCCTTTCCCTTCCCTTAGTTCCCCACCTCCACCATGCGACTGGCTCACTCCATGGCCCAACTGAAGTGTGAACTCTTTACTCCATTGTGACTTCCAAAAAATTTTGCATCACTGAAAAAAATCTACTATGACCCTCTTGACTGCCATATTATACACGTGTAATACTGAAAAGGCTGACAGGGGATGGGGCTGATGTCTAGAGGTGGATCCTATTTCTTTAAATCTCTTTTACAAAATAATTCCTGTTAGGTATTATTCCAAAAATTTTTTTTGCCAGATGAGATATTGATTTAGTGACATATGTTAACATCTATTAAATGTATATTTCTAATCAACTGAGGGAAAGTTTTCACATAAAAAGTAATAGAAAATACAATAGCTACAGATGTTGTCCTGTCTAGAAGTGGCTGAGGGACAGTGCTATTTTGAGCTTCTCTGGGAAAAGAGAGACAGAAACCATCATCAGCAACTGAAAAGGGAGTGGGAAATACTTTTTTTTTCAACAAGAGTCAAGTCAGTGCATGAACAAATACTAGTTACCTGGAGCGTGGGAGAAAGGGAAGTCAGTACTCAGTATTATGTGAAAGGCCACATACATGAGGAGTTGGACAAGGATCACAGGACCAGCCAAGGACCTAGCCCAATGGCTTGTCCATAGTTCTGATACCAGTGGATCTGAGGAACATTCTTAGGCATCAGTGCTTCATTAGGTTGCACATGGCCAATTTGAAGATGGTACTCTGTGTTTGATCCTTACCCTACATTAGGCCATTATTAATTTTGAAATGGAAGACTTGACTTTCCCCTGATAATTTTTTACAAGAAGATGGTCATGGTGATGGTTAAAGTGGATTGTCAACCCGATCACCTGGGGAGCTGCCCAAAGGGTTAGTAAAGCACATTTCTGGGTTCTTGTGGGTGGTTTGTGGAACAGTGACTTTGGGATATATATCTGGTCTTTGGCCCCTTCTCTGTCTCACTATTCCTCTGTTCTGCTTCCTGGCTGCCATAAACTAAGAAACCTTGTTAAAACATGCCCTTCTACAATGATATTCCTATCTGAGCACCAGTTAACCATGGACTGAATCCTCTGAAAGTGTGAGCTAAAGAAATTTCTCCTCCTAAATTGTGAATGTTGAGCAATTTATCCCAGCAACAGGAAATCTGACTAATACAGTCTTGGAGCTCAAACTGCAGTCTTACTGACACATTATTAGTTAACTTTCTTTCTTTCTTTCTCTTTCTTTCTTTCTCTCTTTCTCTTTCTCTTTCTCTTTCTCTCTTTCTTTCTTTCTTTCTTCCTCCCTCTTCTTTGCCCTCACTACTTTCTTCATATCTTCTTTCTTCAGTTCTTTCTCTGCTACTTTCTACGTTTTCTTCCTCCCTTTTCTTTCTCCCTTTCTCTTTTCCTTCCTTTTGTCCTCTTCCTTCTCCCTCTCAGTCCCCTTGTTTTTCACTCTTTCTGTTTTTATTTTTCTTTGCTTTCCTCCTCTTCCATTCATCTTGCTCTCTTGAAAAAGCAACACAAGAGTTTAAAGGAATTAGAGTCAATAGCAAAGCCTTTTATTTCAGACATGGGGTAAATATGTGACATTCAACTCTGATATGGGAAAACACTGGAAATAAATAAGGTAATTTAAAAAGGTTTGAAAAGAGCCTACTCTGACTCCTTCAGGCATGTAAAGGAAAGCAGGAATTGGTACAAAATTCTCATAAAAAGTTATGTTGAAGGAAGATCTCTAGGTCCTTTAAAAACTTAAGAATTTATAAGAAAATAAATATTAAAAATTCTATGTAAGTTATTTTTAGTTATAACATGAAAATGTGACTTGATTTGCTTAAATAAAAGCAATATCACAGACAAAAAGAAGTTCTAGTGTAAACCAACTGTCAAAGAAAAGTTGGAATAAAACAAATAGGGAAAAATCTTTTAACATGTGTTATGTATGTGTACCAGTTCCAGACAAGGAATGTAAACATTTGGTCCGGCAAACATGTAGCAATAAAAAAAAGGCTTATAACAGAGGAAAGAAATTCAATGCAACTCTGCTGAAGCAAGAAGTTGAAGGCTTTTTAAGCTCTGGGTTGAACTCATGGAAAAGTGTTGAGGGACGTTGGTCAACGTAATTAGATAATCTGAGTTTGCTAAGTGTTGCCCATTACTTAGGTTCTTGAATGCACAACCCAGGAGGCTGAGGAAAGATTACAAGTTTGAGGTTAGCCTTCAAGCTTAGAAAGACTTTGTCTCAAAATACAAAATGAAGAAAGGTGGGGCGAGAGCTCAGTGGTAGAGTGCCCCTGGTTTAATCTCCAGTACCACCCCCTAAAAAAGATAAGGTTAAATTCCTTTAGACATTCCTTTAGCCAAGAGAAAGAGAACAAGGGAATGGAGAGGAAAAATTGAAAGGGTATAAGGGAGGGTAAAAGGATGGATATTTTAAAATGTGTTATATGCATAAATGGCAATGACATAATGAACTTAGTGTTTTATAAAATATATATATATATATATATATATATATATATATATATAAAAGTTAAGTCTCTAACTTTTCACAGAGACAGGGAGATAAGGGACTTGTTCTTGGTGATTACATTTCAAAGGACTGGTTCCCAGTTCCTGGAGAAAAACAGTCATGAGTTATAAAACTGATATGAAATACATTTATATCTCAAAAAGGCAGGCAAAGAATTTACACTTGCAAGATTTCAAAAATAAATGATCTTTTTAAAACAGGGTTTGAGACTTATGGTCAGGAAAATCATGCCTAAAATTTAGTCAAGTTGAGGGGAAAATGAAGACTGTCTTGGTCAACAGTTCTGAGGTTAATCCAATCACAGTGTAAACAATAATCTCCATATTTGCTCATGTTCACTTGAGAAATAAGGGGGTGCTTTACAGTTCAGAACTAAAAAGTAAAAAGTAGCATCTTTAGGCACAGTAGGATTTAGGTGCTTAAGGTTTATTCTCAACCTATTTTGTTCACCTGTTTTATTCACTCCATTTTCTCTGTTGTTTCTTATTTTGGTTTTTAAAATAGGGTCTTGCTGTGTAGTCCAGGCTGGCCTCAAACTTGTGATCCTCCTGCCTCAGCCTCCCCAGTGCTGGGAGTATAGTTGTGTACTCCCTCACTGGGCTCCCTTCTTTTTCCAGTTTATTCTCAGGAAGATTTTAGGTTCATCATGTCAAAATATTCATTATCAGTTCAGCCTTATATCCTTCTAGAGTCAAGTTTCTCATCCTCAATAGTATTTAAAAAATTCCTCGTGTGTTTTTTACTATTCAGCTTGGATTGCACTTCCAGCTTTTAATCCATCTCTTAGCTCAGGGGAATAGAATATACTCATTTCTTCAGGCTGAATATTATGTTTGTTAACCAGAGAGTAAGTTCTTCCCCAGTTAGAGTGGTGGTTCTAGAGAGAAAAATCACTGTGCTTTTCCAAAAAAAAAAAAAAAAAAAAAGGTGAAATGCTTGACAGAAGGCCTAAGACAAAGCATGACTGTGTGAGGGTTTTTTAAAATTCCTCTTCTGGCTTCTAGTCAGGGAATGAGTAGGATGGAGCTAGACTGAAAACAGGAAGAAAAATGCAGAGCCTGGGACCATATAGTCAGCCTGGTTCTATCATTATTGGTGAATAACGTTACTGAAAGACAAACGTGTTGCGGCATCTGATGTGTGCTAACAACTTTTTCTATATCAGGCTAGCTTGATGACTAGCATAATGCTTCTCCTCTTATCTTTGTTGAGATTCTGTACTCCTCAAGGCTCTCTATTCTGGAATATTTGGTTCCCACGTGGACCTTCCAGAAAGGGAGAGATTTTGATTTGTCCTTTTGTGTTCCTTTGGAGAGATTCCTACCTGCTCTTGCCACCAGTTTAGCTGCCTGCCTTTAGTTTAGAGAGGATCTTGAGTTAGAGTTCAAGTTTGAACATTCTCAGTGGCCAGAAATTATTATCTTCTGAGAATTGAGAGAAGATTAGAATATAATAAGAAGTTGAAATCAATATCCTAATTTGTGTAATAACTTTCATTAAAGTAGGTTGATGTCACTGCTCTGGATTTGATGATAGAGAGAAGCATTTTGATAAAGACTGTGTGACTTTGGAATTGGACCTACTCGAGTTCCAGCACAGAGCCTTGCAAAACTATTCGACCATGGGAAAATTACTCAGTCCTTCTGAGCTTAAATTCACTCCTCTAATTGCAAATATTGAAGGCTACTTCTGTACATTGTGAAGACTGATGAGACAGTTTGATGCATAACCTACTCAGCAGCTTCTGCTAGCATGGTAGTATGCTGAAGTATAAGAAGAGACTGCAAAAAGTTTAGTATTCTGAAGTACAGTGGTAGAACCAAGATAATTCGACCACGTAGGACTCGGCTTGAATGAGTTTCTTCTCTTTCAAGACTTCCCAGGCAATGAACCTTGGCATACTGTTTTGCTATGAACTGATGAAAGCTATCCCAAGTTACCACTTTCTTTCACCTCTAGGAAGCTGAATAGATAGATCTTGGGGTGACTGAAATCTCCTGGATGGTTATCATTATTCGAAAACAGCTTTATCCATCTGTTTTACTGTGCCATACAAAATATTTTTATTTATGGTATGTGCCATACAGTGAAATTCTTTGCAAAGCTAATACTCTGCCTTATTTCTCTTTAGATATCACCATCCTCTATGTGCTTCACACACAATTAATTGTGGAAAATAAAAGCTAAAGCCAAAAGGTCAGTTGGTAAAGATTGAACTAATTGTTGAAGAACTAGGAATATTTAGCATACCAGGAAGCAGAAGAAAAGATAAGAAGTAGAAAATTTTAACTGTGTTTGGGGAACAGATAGGTTGACTGACTGTAGCCATCAGTGTACGCAACACTAGTTGATGCGGTGACTTGATTGCATCTGTTTTCCTTCACATGAACCCCGATGTGAGTTAAAGAGCTCTCTTCCACCTTTCAGCCACACCGAGACATGTGGCCACTCAGCTTACATGTGGAGAGGGTTGGATAATTTCAGCAAACTTATAAACAGCCAGACCTGGCCTATGTCATTTTTGCTACAGCTCATTGGCCAGAACTTATTTATATTACTTCATCATAATGGCCAAGGAAGTTTGAAAAATTTATAATTCCTATTTAACTAGAAATAGAAAGTGTATTGAACACATAACATTGTTCTGCCATAATGATTTCCAGGACAGCTGTGTGGGAATTCTGATTATTAGCAAATTTGATCGAGTAACAAGGTATTATACACAATGACCTGAGGAGTGTCACTCTCAGAGCCATAAATCAATACAGTGTAATAGAGCCATCTCCACTAAAGAGTATGAAAGATGGGAGTTCATATTTCAGCTTGTTGGTTTGTCAAGGGAGTGGTGGAGACACCAGAGAGTCTCGATTGGTCCCCTCTTCCTGTTCCCACCTCTGTTCAGCTGTGTCTCTCTGAGCCCCATCGTATCCATGCACTCAGTGGAGGTAGAAGGTAGTGTCATGAAAAGTTTGAAAGCCAGCATCCCTGATGCTTCTTTAAAGAATGTCAGGTGTTCTGGACGACAATTATGGAAAGTCTCTTTTTAAAAATCAAAGGTGAGAAGGCTAAAGAGTAGCTTATGTCTTAATTTTACAGAGGCAAACTACCTGTCAGGCTAAAGAATCACACTTTCAGTTTTAAGTTGTGCAGATAAAATGGAACCTTTGGAGCAGGATTGTCATTTTTGTGTACTAAACTATGGCTTATGCTGTTATATCAGGCTCTTCTTGATGCCTCTGCAAGCTAGGTTAAGATGTCCCTACTTTGTGCCTACTTATCTCTGTGCTTCTGTTTATAACTGTCTTGACAACTTCGAGGTGCTAATACCTGTTTTGTGTTTCCCTCATCCCCTTTAATGAGATTATCCTGGACTAGAACTAGCCTGATTTGTTTTCTTACCTGAGCGTTCTGCATATTGCCTGATAGAGGAGATAGCACGTTCTGAAGCATGAGTTCTCAAAAATTATTTCCAAATCCATTTCTTCCATCTGCCTCCTCAAATCAATTTAGCTAATTGGCCCTCCAACCCTTCTGCAAAATGATTATTTCTGAATCCCTGCCCTAAAAGAAGCAAAGTAACCTCTGAATCATCAAAACAATTCAATTATACTCAGTCCATATTTGAATGATTGATATACTAGTTTTATAAAGTTATTTTAAATGCTGTTTCTGTACATATGAGAATATTTTATTAAATAGGACACACTAGTTTTTAACTATCGTGATCTCTTTAGGTTGATTTAAGTGATCTGTCTGAGTAGGTGAGAGTCCACATAGAAATCAGACACATTTTAATATTTTATGAATATTTAGTAGAGATTTACAAAAAAAAAAATGGAGTAGGGAGACTCACTGCGTATACTTTTCTCCTGGAGCATGCTAGGTCTTACAGGTTTTCACTGATGTTTTGAAAGGATCTAACATCACTGGACACCTGTAATACCGTAGGAAGTATGTTAAGCATATTACATGTATTCCTGCTTTTAAATCTGCAAATATCCTGCAGAGCTGGTGTAAGTATTGCCATTTTAGAGATGATGAAAGGAACATTCAGAGAAATTAGAGCTGTTGAGTTTGTAAACTAACATGTCTACAATGAAAGCAAATCTGAGTCTTTAGCATGGTCAAGACAATAACTTCTGTGTCTGAAATGAACTAATTCATAATTCAGTGGCCATTATTCTACTCTCCTCTCCCTCCTTCCTTCCCTTCTGGTTCTTCTGTAATATTCTAATTAACTGGCTTTGCCTGTGTGTCTGTCTCTTGAGGATTTGCCTCACCTTAGATGGCCTGAATGCAAACCACCTCTAAGCATAGAAAGATCAACTTGTAAATGTTTCTATGGAAACCACTGACTCCTAAGGACTGCTTTACTTCTCTTTTGGTGCTGTATGAAAGCTGGAAAAGTACGTGTTTTAAAAGTTTTATTTTACAGCAAAGTCAACTCACCAGTGATCTGACTCTATTATTTTTAAAAGTATAATCACTATACCACCTGTGCTAATTGTTGTCAATCTAAATGGAGCAGGTTTGATCTATTTTCTTCCTGCAATACTAAGCTCCTCTGTCAGTAGCTTCTTTTTTCTACTTTATTTTCTCTGGAAAGGGCCCTACTGGCATGGTTTTATATTCAACTGAGAAAAATAATACACAATTATGTCTTTTAAATAAAACTGTATTGCAATACTTGATATATCTTTGTCCAATCAGACTATGTTGTATATTGTTAATGCTGCATAATGAAATTGAGTATATTTTTGTTTTCAGAATTAAAAAAAAAAAGAAAATTGCTTTAAAAGTCCTTTTCTTACATTTTACTTGACAAATAATCTAGTGCTTATCTAGTGAGAGGTACATGGAATAGTTTCATTTCATGTGGTAGGTTTCTTTAAAAATAATCAAAAATTTTGCAAATTTCTGGTTTTCATGATGATTTAAAACACAATGATCATATTTGCTAAATAAAATATGGAGGAAAATTGTCATATTGTGTGGGGATGGGAAAAATGCTCATATTATGGGCAAGAGAGTTGTCCAGGAAAATATAGAGTAATTTTCTCATTGGAGAAAAAATAAGGGATATTTATAAACTCTGAAGCAACTCTGTGGAAGAATTATTAAGAAACGCAGGCCGGTGATTTGCAGGCGAACACCCACGTGCCCACTGCACCTCTCTTTCTATGGTCTCAACACAGTACTGTAGACTGTGGGGTATTTAGAGAGGAAGACAAAGGGAAAAACTTGTCTTCAGGAATTTTACAGTCTCTTGGAGGATGCAAGATGAGCATACCTAAAGCAATGGCTGGCAGAGGGAAGTGAGGAATTAAAGTGCTGCTCCAGTGTGCTCCTAAGGAAGTTTCTGTTGTGGTTAGGTGGTGTGATTTCTGTTTCTACAACCAAATATCTTTTATCTAGTGTCAGAAATCTTGGTCTTTCTATGAATCTTGCATACTCTCAGGCACTTGGGGATTTTCTATATCATTTCACGTATTTCCTTCATCCTCTTCTCTCCTAAATGGTAGAAGAAACAGGGACCTTCTGTAAGATCTCAAGCTGAAAGAGTCTAGAGGAAGGGAACAGATTTGTGTTGGCTTTGGGTCAGAACTGGCATCTGCTACGGTGTACTATTTTTTTGTTGTGGTTCTTGGCTGTCAAGTTTTCTCCCACTACCCCATCCTCATGCTTTCTTTGTCTAGATAGCCAAAATATGTTTGACTTTTGGTCACATGATTTATGGTGCTTCAATGCTTCCATGGACAGGTAATTTTCAAAGTGAGTTCCTCCCTCTCTATGTCTGTCTGCCTCTATTCATCCCTCCCTCTCTCTTTCTACCTGTTCAATTGTAAGACAGTAACAAGGTCTATGTTTATACTAGGAAAATCAGGCAAAAATATAAAGTAGCTATTTTCAGATACTTAATGACAGGCAGCATAAAGTCTGGATTCAACACAGAAGAAAAACATGTGAAATGAGCTCTACTGTACTCCTACTTCCTGCCTAGAGGGAATGTTCAGTGCAAATGTATACAGAAAATAACTTGAAAACAATGTTTAAAAGGAACAAACTGTTAAGCAAGTAAACTGCTTGCTATAACAAAGTCTCAAGCTTTCTAAACTCACCACAATTTAGCATTCAACCATGTAAAATTCAGTATGTCTTGCATTCAATCAAAAAATGCCAGACATATGAAGGAGCAAAAGAAGTCATCCATAGCCAGGAAAAGAATAAGACAGTAGAAACAGGTCCATGAATAACAGAGATGAAACAATCAGGAAATAAGAATCTTAAAAGGCTGTTTATAAATATGCTTGTGACTTTAAAGAAAAAGGAACCAAAAGAGGACACATGGGAGAAATGTTTCCAGAACAAATAGAGCCTCTAGAGATGAAAAATAATCTCTGAAATAAAAATTTCATTGAATACACTTAAAAGAAATTAAACATTTCAGAAGAAAAGATGAATTAAATTGAAACATATTAGTAAAAACTATAAAGAACAAAGACAAAACACTAAATAAAATACACACACAGTTCATAGCCTGAAAAAAAATCAGGCTAACATCATTTTCTATAACTGAAGTTCTAGAATGCAAATTTTTCTAGGATTCTAAAAATAATTTAAAAAATGAATTGTACTTTAAAATAATAAAAGTACTGTATTCCATGGTAGTATCAATCATATGAAAGTTGGCATGGCAATATTAATATCAGACTCAGTAGACTTCTGGGCACTATTGCCAGAGATGATGAAAAAATCTTTAATAATAATAAAAATATGGATTCACTATAATGGCATAATCAAATTAAATTTGTATGAACCACATAACAAAAAATTAGGATACATA
>RJWM01022089.1:0-34250 GCA_004363535.1 Dasyprocta punctata | reverse complement strand
TCTGATGTACACAGGCTAGGCTTTTAAAAAAGAATTCCTGTTTGTGACCCAGTCTGTAAAAAAGTGAAGGAAAAATTAATAAAATACAGATGTATGATATCCACAAAGATTTGAATATTGATATCCAAATTTGGATTCATTGTTCACTTTTGTTTGAAAAACTTTCTCCTCCCACATTGTTGTGGGTAAGACTTCAACAACTGTAAACAACAGGTCCCCGTGGGAAAGCCTGGCATCCAGACAGTTGAAATAACTGTGAGTTGGATGAAAACCAGGAGCAACACCAGAGACTGGTTTATTTTGGGGGAGGACTTGTGGACTATTAATCTAGGAAGATTATCTGAAACAATATTCCAAGTTCAGAATACATACTGACAAACAGAAACAGATGGATGGATGTACTTGCGTTAGGGAGCCTCCCACTGTTGTGACAAAATACGTGAGATAAATCAATTTAAAGGAAGAAGGATTTATTTTGGCTCACAGTTTCAGAGGATTCAGTCCATGATCACTTGACTCCATTGTTTATAGATATGTGAGGTCCAACATAATGGTGGGGAACACAGGGTGAAGCAAGAGAGCTCACCTCATGGCAGGTAGGAGGGAGACAGAACTCTATCTGTCTATCTATCTATCTATCTATCTATCTATCTATCTATCTATCTATCTTGAGAAAGGCCATATATTGAAGTAGTGACCTACTTCATCCAACTAGGGCTCACCTCCTAAAGTTTCCACCACCTCCCAGTAGCACCACCAGCTATGGACCAGAACTTCAACAGCTGAACTTTTGGGAGACATTCCAGATCTCAACTATAACATTCCACATCTGATCCCCAAAGACTCATGTGCATCTCACAATGCAAAATGTGATCAGTCCTTCTTTAAGGGTCTCTAAAGTTTTATCAGCTCCAGAATTGCTCAAAAATTCAAGTCTACAGTGTTCTCCTTCACTCAAGGCAGATCCTTACCTGCGATGCCCTGGAAAATAAAAAAGAAAGTTTATGTATTTCCAAGATAAAATGGCACAGGGTAAGCATTCCCATTCCAATAGAAATTGGAGAATATCGAGGAATGATTACATCAAAGAAAAGCAGCAGAGCAAGCACTAAATCCTGTATTTCCATGTCTGGTAGTTGGGGCCTGGTGGTGGAATGTGGGCCTCAAAGGGCTTGGGCAACCCAGCCCCTGTGGCCTTGCTGGCTGAAGCTCACACGGGATCTCTCTTGGCTAACCTTGCATTGCCTATGACTTTCTTGAGCAGGTATTTCACATTCCTGGCATCTCTAACTTCTTGGAGTCTCCTTGACAGCCGCATCATGCCTGGCCACCTAGGCCTTCTTTTGAAATCTTGGTGGAAATCTCTGTGACCCACAAGTCTTTTGCACTCTGCATACCTGCAAAACCAGCATTTCATGGATGATCCCAAGTCTTCTATCAGCTCAGCATAGCAAACTCTGAGTGTCTGTATGGATGAACGTGATGAAATGAATGTTGTAGACATAGTTTCCTAGGTAGCTCTGTGAGAGCAGAACACCCTGTTACACTCTGCTCAAAGTAGCTTTTCAAAGGAGCTTGCACTTTTCACCCTTGAGCTTGCCATGGGTAGGGTAAGGCAATTTCTAAGATGCCCTCAAAGCCTTTCAAAGCATTCTTTCAAAGCAAATGTCCTCAAAGCATTCCTATTTTTTGTCTGCCAAGTACTTGGTGAAGATAGTGGGGATTCATAATGGCTGAGGAAGTGCAAGAAAAGATTTCTGAGCTGTTATTGATATTTTATATCTTTATCAGGTTGGATATGACATAGGCATGTGTATTTCTAAAGCTATTCAAACTGTACATTTAAGATGTATGCTACATATTTATATACTGACAAAAAGTAAATGAAAAATAAATGAAATGCATAAAAGAGAGTTATCCAATAATGTTTGCTTTTACTCACTGTTAAAGGTGTCCTTATGACATTTAAATTAGGGAAAAGAAAATAACAGTGTTGTGTCTCTGTGAATGTGATCAGACCAACCCATGCACATGTATTTCACTAGTAATCTATGTGCCCTGGCATAAGTGTGGCCTTAAATTGATGAACCATTTTGGATATTTTAGTTGTATCATCTACAGTCATCTATTAGTCATTCATATTTGCCATATGGGCGTATTGTCAACTAAGAGGTTGATGCTTGGTGGATTCTGATTGATTTTTTCTGTCTAGGAATTTCATAAAACATGTAAGCAAACTTTGATTCATAAAGCTACTTTTAGTTAGCACTTTGCAAGGTAATTTTTTCCCTCTGTTTTATTTAAAATTGGATTTACAGCTCTCTGGTTTTTGTTATGTCCAACTTGTGGTTGCAAATGGAAATATTATTTAGACTTTACTGCAGCAATCTATAGAGATCTTGGCCTAAATAGAGAATCTAGTTAAGTTTCTTTTCTAGGTTACTTCCCTATTGCTTATTCAAAAGGAGGAAAATATAGAAAGTTTTAAAGTGGTCTTCACTCTTTCTTGTCTGTCCATGTATGTATGTATGTATCTATCTATCTATAAATAATCTGTCTCCTTACAAGTTATTAAACTGATGTGTAAATTTTGCCTTCTACTTCTAAAGAGTTATAGAGGTTATACTTTTCAGTTATTATAAATATTACTATTATGAGCTAAACGATATCGTCATTATTTTAAATGTATTCAGTGGAAACCAAATGAAATCTCAATATCACAGTGAGATCAAACACATCATCATCCGTTTTCCCTCTTGGAACCATACCATCAACCCATTTCTCTGTGTGATTTAGCCAAGCATAATGCATTCTAATATTTGAAAATCTTTTCTTGCATACCTTGTTTTCATTGTTGCAACAAAAACATGCTAAATTAACATCTCTAATTCCTATGGACATATGTCCGTAAATGTTACATTTTTTGAGAATTGAATTACTATTACAATTTTGATTAATATATAATTTATCAAATCAATAGCACATATAAATTTTTAAACACTATTAGACATTTCAAGGTATTTTTGTTCTTTATTTTGAAAACTATGTATTTGTGCTTATCTGTGTATTATTTATTGCTACAACAAAGTGTTTCACATTAATTTTATTCCTACTTTTGTTTATATAGCTGAAAATACTAATAGATATCTTTCACATAAGTGGATGAAAAAAGTTTTTTTTAAGGTAAGAATGCTACTGTTTTTAGTCCTTTGTTCATCATAGGTCAAACATCTTATAGTGACCTATCATTAAAATGATATTGAAACTATCAACTTGACTATGGCCTTTTTCTATTTCATTGAAAGCTAAAATTTAGAACTGTCATGCAAAAGATTGAATGCACTCATTAGTGATTTACTTTCTCAGCACCAAAATAACTTTCCCAAAGTTTTTCAGGTGATAGTCTGTCCTGTTACTTTTTCATGTAAGGGTACCTTGTTTATGATATACTCAGAAAGCATTGTAAACAAATATTTTACTTCAATATATTTATTGAATAGTTTTTTACAAAGCATTTTTATCTTATAAATTGTTTGTATATATCTTCATCAAAATTTTGAGCTATAAATTTAACTTTCAAGACATAGAAAATGCCCACCTTGTAAACTAATTGAAAAAATCGTATTTTCACTTTCAAACTAATTGGCCCAAGCCAGCTTGGTCTCTGTCACAAAATGTCTGAGTTTTCAGTTTCAATTTTAAAGTGTTGAGAAAAAGTTGATGTCTTTCCATAATAACCGTATCATTTCTCATTTGCACAAGTGATTCTTATCACTTGTGGTTAATCAAATGGCATCTTTACCTGGCTTTGTCACTTGGATTCAGTCAGGTGGTTGTGGTCTCAATATTTTGTGCCTGAGCTCTCCCAGAGGTGCATTAGAGCAATGTGAGTTGGTGGGGTGGCTCGAGGATGGGGTGGTGTTGAACAGATATTCTCCTCATTCCAGAACCCACATCCACAGCACATCTAAGTTTAAAACATCCCCCTGTAGGCCAAATGATCTTGTCTTTAATTTCACTCTTAGTGCTTGATGGAACAAGGTATAATAAAAGCCAGGACAGATTTAAAGCCCTTGCAAGAATTAGAGTGCCTGGACCTAAGAAGTCTACACAGATACCAGAATTTCAGGTTGTTCCTTGATGAGAAACATGGAAATACATATTCAGGATAGTGTGCAATACTGATGTTTTGCATTAAGAAGGACAAATACATTTTTTCTTTTTGAAGTGGAGGAAAAGTGATTATCAAAGTGAATGTAGGAAAGAAAAATATGTTGGACTCTTGGACTGGCTCTCTATGTTTCTTCTATGTTTGAAAATAACAAAGACACCTAAATAAAATGTATGTGAAAAATTCACTGAAGTGATTTTGAATATTTTATTTTTATTTCTAGCACTTGACAGAAGAAAGATCAAGCTTTGTTATTTTATTATTTTTGAAATGGGGGACTAGGCATTATTACACTTACATTTTCCTTTTATATTTTGCCAATTCTTTCAATTTGTATATGGTAGGATCTCACAGAATGCTATAATATTTAAATAGATCTAAAAGATAGGATAATGGATTGTAGAGTTAGAGTATAAATCCCATCTTTCCTGAAAAAGACATCTACTGAATAGTTAGAAAATAAGACAGTAGAAATCATAGAAAAACAAAATCTGTTTGCAACTTATTTCAGGAATTAAAAATGGCATTGCATTATAGACACTTAGTATTCTGAAGAAAATGGAAAGAGCAAAGATGCAACTTTTGCCTTTTTTCATATAATTTTTTAAAATTTATAAAGCAAGTTTTGCATAGTTACCCTGTGCTTAGTTGTGGGAAGGGAGAACAAAATACGAGAAAGAAATGATATATTTGTATAAAAATATGCCTTATTAATGTGAATGCACAGCAATATTTCTAAACGGTAAATATTTTTGGAAGTAAAAGCTATTCAGGTTTATTTGTAAATTAGAACAAAGAATAAAGAAATATTTATCACGCATAATTGAAATACTTAGAAGAATCTTTCACATAATATTTTGTCCTTCTTCTATATATTTTCATGTTCTGGTAGTTGAAATCATAATACATATGTAATTAACACTTTTCATTTATAATGATAGTTTGTCATATTACTGCAAGTTTTAGAAACCTGATTTTAATGACAAGATAATATTTCATGGTAAGGATACATCACAATTTAAGTCATTTCCAAGTTTTGTTCTTATACTTCTGCTATAATGAATGTCTTTTTCTTGCATGTCTGTTTTTTTCCTTTGGGTAAATTTTTAGAAATGAAATTTTGGATCAAAAAACCTAGAGATTTTTAAAGTTTACATTTTTGAGGTTGCTTTTCCCTTTTATAAAAAGAACATTTAAATTGATAGTACCACTAATATAAGAAAGCCATCACTTGTGTCTTTTCTAGCAGTGACTGTTAGCTCTATTTTTTTTTGGCAACTGAGTAGGTTAAAAAGTCATTACATATTTAAACAATACTCCTAACTCATTCACTAATTTCTCTTTGTGTGTGTTTCTCTCTCATATGTGTATTTAGGTTGTTACTTCTAGAGAAAAGTTATTAATAAATAATACTAATGAAAAATTAAGTTTTATAACTGATGAATATAATAAAAAAGGCATGAGATTGAATAAACAAAACAAAACAAAACAAAAAACCTAAGGCATCCCTAGATTTTCAATATAGATATAACGTATTTTTAATTCAGTTTGTTTCTGAAGCATTATTTTCAAAGAGGTTGATGTTGAAATTTCATCATAGTTACTTTATTTGTAATTTATCCTTTGATGAGTGGCTCAAAGTCCTCTGAATATCTTTTTCAATGAAATGTCTTACACTATGATAGGCAAAATAATGACCCACCCCCAATGTGTCCATGTCCCAATTCCCATGACCTGCGAATATGTTATGTAGCTACTTTACACGGCAAAAGAATATTTAATTTGCCTGGTGCTCATGGCTGCTAATAAACTGACCATTCCAGGGAGATTATCCTGTACTGTTTAGTTGGGTCTAATGTAGGCTAAGTGTCCTTAACTGGGGAAGAGGGAGACAGAAGAGTCAGAGTAAGTCAATGGGAGAGGAACTCAGACTGCTGTGGCTGGCTTTGAAGTTGGTGGCAGGCCTACGAGTCAAGAAATACAGTCACTTCCAGAACTGGAGAAGGTAATGAGTCACTGTCCCCTGGAGTCAGGAAGGAATGCAGCCCCTTGGACACTTGGCCTTTGCTCCTGAGACGTACGTCAGACTTGTGACCCACAGAAATATGATAATAGATTTATGTTTGTAGTGATTTGTTATAGTAGCAATACAAGAGTAATACACGCAGACTTCTTTGTAATTCAGTAAGGATTTAGACTATTTTTGTTTTAAAGAGGATAAAACCAAGGAAAATAAAACAGAATAAAACCAATCAAAATAAACCAGTATAATTGATACAGGAAATCAAAACATTGCAAAATCAACAACAGTTGCCATAATGCCTTTTGTTGTTTTCAAAATAGCTGCAGATACCTTCAGACATAGTAAAAATAGAAAAGAACAGAATAGAACAGAAACAATAAAAACAAAACAATGAATTCAATAAAGGACTTCAAAACAAGCCAATAGTAAATTCAAAATGGCTACCTTAACATGTCTTGCCATCTTTTAAATAACTGCTCATGCCACGAGATTTAACACAATCAAAACAAAAGAGAGCAAAACCCAACCCAACAAAACAATGAAAATGATATGGTTTTCCAGCTGAGATCGCTTTCTGGTTAGGCCTTGTTTTCTCCCTCCGCAGTCTGTGAATGGCTCTGACTCACAGAGGCAGGCTTGGGTCTGGCTGTCCCCACTCTGGCAGCAGCCCATGCATGGTGGTTTCCAGGTGGGGATCACCTTCTGGTGAGGCCTTGTTCTCTCCCTCTGCAGTCCCCAAATGGTGCTGACTCATGGAGAGAGGCTTGAGTCTGGCTGTCCCCACTCTGGCAGCAACCTACGCATGGCTCTGGCTTCCAGGAGAGGATCACTTCCTGGTGAGGCCTGGTTCTCTCCACCCACAGTCTGTGAATCAGGATCTAGACTATTAAAACTTACCTTGATTAGTAGAATTTTCCTCATTTCATTATTATCCAATTTTCAAATTCTTTTTGCCAAAACACTAATTGACGTGTTGGTTGCAACTGGACATTTCTTTAACTGTCTGTCATAACAAAAAAAAGATGCTTACTGTTTAATGTCACTTTTCACTGTTCATTCATTTTAGTTATGATTTTCCTTTATGTACGAATCAAAATCTATTGTCTCTATGACTTCTTTGACATTTTCGGGATAGGTTGACCCATTTCCCTCAGCGTCATTACCTTACACACAGAATTGAAGACCAATATTTAAAAATGTAGAATGATACTTACTTTCTGTATTTTTTACATAAAAATTTATGTTAAATATCCATATTTAGACCTTTTCAGTGTCTGGTTTTCTTTATGTCTGTGTCAGTAGGTTTACCTGTTCAGGAAGGGAAATAGCTGGGTCAAATGGAACCTCTAATTCTAGCTTTCTGATATTTTTTTTGAGACAGGGTCTCACTGTGTAGCCCAGGATGGCCTTGAATTCACAATGATCCTTTTGGCTCACCCTCCCAAGTGCTGGGATTGCAGGCATGTGTCACTGTGCCCAGCTAATTTTAGTTCTTTGGGGAAAAGCATCATATGAGAGCAATATATGCACACCCACGTTTATAGCAGCACAATTTGTAATTGACAAATATTGGAAATAGTCCAGATACCTGTTGATGGGTGAATAGAAAAAGATTTTTATATACAATGTGGTACTGCCATGAAGAATGATAAACTTGGGACATTTTAAGGTAAATGGATACATATTGAGATCATATTTTTAAGTAAAACAAATTGGACAGATGTGTAAGTATCACGTTTCGCCTACATGAGAAACAAAAAGTGTAAGTAAGGACCAAAATAGATGACAGACATTGGGAAATAGGAAGAAAAATGTTCAAAAAGGAAGAGGAACAAGGGAGGGTGTAGGGGGAAGGGAAGAAAGGGAAAAAGAGGGGAGCTTCAGTGTGCCATGTGGTGTGAGCTGAAGGCCTGCACAGCATACTCCACCTAGCCAAGCAGGCTTGGTGGCCACTCAGAACCTGCTAGGGCCCCTCCCAGAGACCCAAATCAGCAGGGGGGGCCTTGGTGTGTTGTCTGTTGCATGCTGAAGGTCTGTCCAGTATACTCCACCCATTTGGGGAGCCTCCAAGTGCTTCTTGGGACCTGGTAAGGCCTGCTTAATGACCCCCACTCAGCTGAGGAAACCTCCTCCAGTGTGGAGTGTCATCCTCAACCCAGGAAATAATGGAGACTTTGCATTCAGCTGCCCCAGAGCTATACAGAAAAATGACAAAACAAAAGAGCAGAATGCAGTCTCAAACCTCCAGCCCATCCTGGACAAGCCTAGGAGACATGGACATAGAAGAATGTGTAAGCCACATACCTGAAACTTCTGAAGTGATAGCAACCGAAGTAAAGAAACAACTCCATGAATCTGTAAAGGAAGTCAGATCAGAAATAATCTGCCAGGTAAAAAAAGAAATGATAAACAGAATGAAAGAATGCTGAACACATCTGAGGAAAACAGTTAAAAAAATAGAGGAGCACTGTAAAATGATGGAAATCTTAATATAAGAAAGAATTGAGCCGGGCATGGTGCATACTCCTGTAATCCCAGCACTTGGGAGGCTGAGGCAGGAGGATTTTTGCAAGTTTCAGACCAGCCTGGGCTACAAAGTGAGGCCAAGGCCAGCCTGAACTATATAGTGAGACCCTGTCTCAAAAAGACAGAAAAAAAAATTAGAAAAGCTTTAAGCAGTTTCAAAGAGATATCCAGGAAATCAAAAATTCCCTTGAAGGCTTGCAAAACCACCTGAGTGAATGTGAAGATAGACTTTCAGACTTCAAAGACAAGACTGGAGCTAGTGAACAGGAAACATCTTTTAAGAATAATAAGGAGTCAGAAAATAGCAATTCAATGGTTGTAAGATGATGCAAAGAAAAACAATATAAATTGATAGGTGAAAAGAAAAAAAGGCAACAACATAAATGATATAAAAGGACAATAGCAGCAGTAATAGCAGAAAGTTTCCCAAACATGGGAAAAGAAATTGACTTGTAGATAAGTGAAGTGTATAGAACTCCAATTAGCAAAAACCAAAATAATTGTACACCCAGACATATAATAATCAACATCCCAGAAATTCAGCTTAAGAACAGAGTATTATAATCTATTAGAGAAAAGAAGCAAGTCATTTGTAAAGGAAAACCCATCAGAATCACAACAGACTCTCAACACAAACAATCAAGACAAGAAGAGCATGAAGTATTTCAAATCTTAAAGGAAAATGACTTCCAACACAGAATGATGTACCCTGCAAAACTATCCTTCAAAATCATTGGGGAAATAAGATACTTTCAAGACAAAGAACAGCTGAAGAACTTCTTGACCACGAAGTCAACCTTACAAAGAATACTGAAAGATATTCTACGTAGACATACAAATGACTATGACTTCAAGAGCACCAACAGAAAAAAATCCACCAGGCAGGACAAACAATTAAACAGAGGGAAAGGTAAAGAACCAACAGCAGAAAAATAACATGACAAAAATAAGCCAATATATACCAGTTATAGCCATTAATGTAAATGGCCTCAATTCAACAATTAGAAGAAACAGACTGGTAGAATGGATCAAGAAACAACATCTAAACATATGCTATACACAAGAAACTCATCTAACCCAAAAGAAAATTCATAGAGTGAAAATCAAAGGATGGAAAACAATACTTCATGCAACAGGAACCTCCCAAAAAGCAGGGGTAGCTATTATGTTTGCAGACAATGTGAACTTCAAATCAAGAATGATCAAAAGAGATGAAGAAGGTCATCACATCCTGGTTAGGAGAAAATTTCAAGAGGAAGAGATAGCAATCTTAAATATATATGCACCAAATATGGGAGCACTCAGCTATACAAAACAAATATTAATAGAAATGAAGAATCAAGTAAGCAATGGCACAATTATAACGGGAGACTTTAACACCCCATTAACACAAAGAGACAAATCAACTAGACAAAAATCAACAAAGAAATAATAGAACTCATTCAAACTTGTGAACAAATGGACTTAGTAAACATATACAGAGTGTTCCATGCAACGACATCAGAATATACACTCTTCTCAGCTTCACACGGGACATTCTCTTAAATAGACCATATACTAGTCCATAGAACATGCCTAAGTAAATGCAAAAGAATCAAAATTATCCCATGCATAATATCTGGTCATAGTACTATAAAACTGGAAATTAATGACAAAATAAACTGCAAAAACTCCATAAACACATGGAAATTAAATAATACACACCTGAACAATCAGTGGGTCACAGAGGGAATTAAAGAAGAAATTAAACCATATGTACAAGCAAACAAAAATGCAAATACAATTTACTGCAACCTGTGGGACACAATGAAAGCAGTTTTCAGAAGAAAATTTATTGTAGTGAATTCTTACATCAGGAGAACAGAATGAACACAAATAAACAACCTGATGCTATGCCTCAAACATCTAGAAAAAGAAGAGCAAGTCAAGCCCGAAGCCAAAAGAAGGGAGGAAATTATAAAGATCAGAGTAGAAACTAACACAATTGAGACTAAAAAAACAATACAAACAACAAATCAGAGTTGGTTCTTTGAAAGAATAAATAAAATTGATAAGTCCCTAGCCAGCCTTATTAAGAAATGGAAAGAAAAATTTCAAATTCCTGCAATAAAGAATGAAATGGGTGAAATTACTACACACCCTGTGCAAATACAGAAGATCATCAATACTTATCTTGAAAACCTTTACTCTCATAGGGTCAAAAACACAGAAGAAATGGACAGATTCCTACAAACATATAAATTACCAATGCTGGATCAAGAAGATGTAAAACTGCATAATAACCCAATTTTAGTTAATGAAAATGAAAATGTAATTAGAACCTTAACAACAAAGAAAAGTCCAGGTCCTGGTGGATTCACAGCTGAATTCTACAAGAAATTCAAGGAAGACTTAATGCCAACACTCCTCAAACTCTTCAATGAAATTGAAAGGGAAGCCAGTCTCCCTAACTCATCCCTGAAAGCAAGTATTACCCTCATACCAAAACCAGAGAAAGACCTGACCAAAAAAGAGAACTACAGGCCAATTTCCCTAATGTACATAGATGCAAAAATCCTCAATAAAATACTGGCAAACAGAATGCAGCAAGTCATCAAGAAGATTATATACTACGACCAAGTGGGATTCATCCCAAGAATACAGGGATGGTTCAGTATATGCAAATCAATAAGCATAGCACACCATATCAATAGAGCCAAATATAATAATCACATGGTCATTTCAAAGATGCAGAAGAAGCTTTTGATAAAGTTCAACACTCATTCATGATAAGAACCCTATGGAAAATCAGAATAGACAGTCTTTACCTCAATTTGATAAAAGCATCTATGACAAGCCAACAGCAAGCATCATATCAAATTGTCAAAAAGTGAAAGCTTTCACTCTAAAATTAGGAACAAGACAAGGCTGTCCGCTATCACCACTCCTATTCAATATAGTGCTGGAAACAGCCAGAGCAATTAGACAAGAGAGAGAAATAAAAGGAATAAGGATAGGAAAAGAAGAAGTTAAATTATCAATATTTGTAGATGGCATGATACTCTACATAAAAGACCCCCAAAACTCCATTGAAAGACCTCTAGATGTAATAACTAAATTCAGTAGTGTAGCTGGATATAAAGTTAACACTCTAAAATCAGTAGCATTCCTGTACACAAACAACAAACTCACTGAGAGAAAAATAAGGGAAACCACACCCTTCACAATAGCATCCAAAAAATGAAATACTTAGGAATCAATCTAGTAAAGGAAGTAAAAAATCTATTCAGTGAAAATTACGGTACTCTGCAAAAGGAAATCAAAGAGGATCTTAGAAAATGGAACAACATTCTTTGTTCATGGGTAGGAAGAACAAATGTGAAAATAGCCATTCTCCCAAAATTGTTATACAGATTTAATGCAATCCGATCAAAACACTACTAGCATACCTCACAGATCTAGAGAAAGCATTCCTGAAATCCATTTGGAACCAGAAGAGACCTAGAATAGCAAAGGCAATACTGGGCAACAAAGACAAGGCAGTAGGCATCACAGTCCCTGACTTGTAATTGTACTACATAGTTACTGTGATAAAATCAGCATGGTACTGGAATAAAAGCGGACCTGAAGGTCAATGGAATAGATTAGAAGATACATTCACAACTACAAGCATACTCAGCCACCTCATCTTTGACAAAGAGGTCAAACATGTACATTGGAAGAAAGATAGCCTCTTTAGTAAGTAGTACTGGAAAAACTGACTTTCCCAATCCTGAAAACTAAAAGTAGACCCATGCCTATCACCATGCACTAAACTAAAGTAAAAAATGGATCAAAGATCTAAATATTAAAACAAAAACACTAAATTTGCTGGAAGACAAAGTAGAAACTTCGAAGACATAGGTGTAGGCAGAGAATTCATGAACAAACCTCAAACTACATGGGAAATATTTCCCAGGAACAACAACTGGGATTTTGTCTCATTAAAAAGATTTTTCATGTCAAAAGAAATCTCTAATAGAGAGAAAAGAACACCTAAGAATTGGGAAAAAAATCTTAGTCAACTATCCCTCAGACAAAGGACTTCTCTCTGGAACATACAAAGAATTAGAAAATACCAGGCCCCCAAAATTCAAAGACCCAATCCAAAAATGGGCATCTGAGATGAATACCCACTTCTCAGCTGAAGAAATGCAAATGGCAAATAAATATATGAAAAAACGTTCAGCATCATTGGTCATTAGAAAAATGCAAATTAAAACAACACTGAGATTCCATCTCACTCCAGAAAGAATGGCCAGGATCAAGAAAACCACCAATAACAAATGCTGGAGAGGCTATGTGGAAAAATGAACTCTTCTGCACTGTTGGTGGGATTGTAGACTAGTGCAACCACTGTGGAGGTCAGTGTGGAGTTTCCTCAAAAAGCTGGGATTGAAAGTCCCATTTGACCCAGCTATTTCACTTCTGGGCATATTCCCAGAAAAACTGAAAACATCATACTACAGTGATATATGTGCACCCTTGTTTATAGCAGCCACAATTTGTAATAGTCAAATCTTGGAAACAACCCAGATGCCCATCAACTGAGGGATGTATATAAAAGATGTGGTGTTTTTATACAATGGAGTACTTCTCAGCTATAAAGAAGGATCACACTGAGGCTTTTATAGGTGTATGCAAGCGACTTGAGACCATACTCATAAGTGAAACAAATCAAACTCCATGTGTAAATACCATATTGTCTCCCTAGTGTAAGAAACTGAAAGAGTAAATAAGATCCAGAATCTTCAATAAATATTGTGAAAGGGTAAGAAACTACTCAAAGGAGAAAAGTAACTCAAGGAAAAGAATCAAAGAAGGAAGGGAAAAGAAAAAAAGATAAAAATTTGTATATATATGTATACATAAGATATCTAAGATGATTGTACTACTAGTTGTATTAGTTCTTATAAAAAAACAGTAAACACTCATAGGATTAGAACAATTTTACATGTCTATATCTGGTAATCTGAGTAACTCTTTTAAAGATAATTATGCAAAGTGACAACCTTTGTTAAGTTCCTGCTACCTTGTTTTGAAAGCCTATATTGTTATTGTTTTGGGGTTTTCGTTATTGTTTATTTGTCTCTTTTGTTTCTTGTTTTTCTTGTACTTTTTGTTTTTTTTCCCCCTCTTTAAGATAAAATAAAAAAAAGGAAAAAGAAAAAAGAGAGGGAAAAAATGGGAAGAAAGACTTTGTAAATAAGGAGGGGAACAAGAGTTGAAAGGAAGAGAAGGAGAATTTGGGAGAAAAAAAGAAGAATCAAAATACAGGTACAAATTTCCTATGATGAATGTCATCATTATGTATATCAAGTGTATCAAGAAAATTAATTTTTGAAAAATTCCATTAAGAAGATTTATTCATCCAGCAAACATTTATTGATTGTTGCAATATACAATTTTTGTAGAACATGGATGAAACAATAATGAAAGCCTAATCTCATCTCAAGAAGGACACAGTTTTATGGAAACAATTGCCAAGAAGTAGGACAATGACAGACAACTACAGTCATCTTGCAGAGGGATACACAGGGAGTCTCAAGATCTTTTCTCCAAACTATTGTAAACTTTAACTTCTCTTCCTGCTTTCTTCCAGCCTTGGTACAGTCCGTTTTGGGACAGAAACCAGTATAATTCATTTGAATAAATGTCTGATTATGGCACTTTTCTGGGAGTGCCACTGCCTACCACACCTCTTGTCTTCTCATAGTAAATATTGAGCTTACATGGAGGTCAACACACCTGTTCCCCACCAAGACCATGTCCTCTGGTTACATGGGCATTGTGGCCAGTTTCTAAACCACGCTAAGGATGGTTCTGCCTCAGGCTTCTTGTACTTGCTGTTCCCTCAGTCTGAAGCCATCTTCTTCTGGACAGTCACCTGGTTTGTGTGTTGACTTTGTATCCTGCTTCACTATTGAATTTGGTGATTAAATCTAGAAGTCTTTTGGTGAAGTTTTTGGGGTCTTCTATGTAGAGTATCATGTCATCTGCAAATAATGATAATTTAACTTCCTCCTCACCTATCTTTATTCTTTCTATTTTTTTCTCTTGTCTAATTCCTCTGACTAATGTTTCTAGAACTCTATTGAATAGTAATGGTGATAGTAGATATCCTTGTCTTGTTCCTTATCTTAGAATGAAGACTTTCCGTTTTTGACCACTTAATATGATACTAGCCCTTTGTTTGTTGTAGAAGGCTTTTATAGGATTGAGGGCAAGACCATCTATTCCAGTTTTCTGTAGTTTTTATTATGAATGTTTGTTGGACTTTGTCAAATGCTTTTTTTCTGTATTTATTGAAATGATCATGTGAATTTTGTCTTTGGTTCTGTTAATGTGGTGTATTACATTTATTGATTTACATATGTTGAACCACCTCTGCATCCCTGGGATGAGTCCTACTTGGTTATGATGTATAATCTTCTTGGTGATTTGCTGCATTGTGTGCCAGTATATTATTAATGATTTTTGCATTAATGTTCATTAGAGAGATTGACTTGTAGTTTTCTTTCTTGATTGGGTTCTTTTCTGGTTTCAGAATCAGGGTAATACTGGCTTCCAGGAATGATTTTGGAAGTACTGCTTCCCTTTCAATTTCTTTAAAGAGTCAGCATTAGTGGCTTTAGTTCTCCTCTAAATTTCTTGTAGGATTCAACAGTGAATCCATCAGGGACTGGACTGTTTTTGTTGGTAAAGTTTGAATTTTGTTGACTGATATTGTTTTCTTTAGAATTTTTATATCTTCTTGATTTAGTTTTGGCAGTTTGATTGTGTCTAGGAATCTGTCCATTTCTTCTGTGATTTCCATCTTATTAGAATATAGGTTCTCTTAATAGGTATTGAAGTTCTCCTGGATTTCTGTGGGATCCATTGATATCCTCCCTTTCATTCCTAATTGCTTGAATTTGTTTTTTTTCTTTGCTCTTTTTGATGAGGTTGCCTAATGGTTTATCAGTTTTATTTATCCTTTCAAAGAACCAACTTTTCGATTCATTGATTCTTTGTATTATTTTCTTAGTCTTTATTGAATTAATTTCTGCTCTTATTTTACAATTTCCTTCCTCATATGAGTTTTGGGTTTGATTTGTTCTTCCTTTTCTAGAAGTTTAAGGTTCAACATTAGGTTGTTCATTTGCTTCTGTTTTCCTGATGTGTGAGTTCATCTCTATAAATTTCCCTCGTAGGACTGCTTACATTGCATCCTGTAAGTTTTGGTATGTTGTATTGGCATTATCATTTAATTGTATGCATTATTTAATTTTGTCTTTAATTTCCTCTGAGTCACAGGATCTTTGAAAAGCAGTCTCGGAAGCCTAAGAGTTATATGTGCTGAAAACCTAGCATGGCAAAATCATCGTCTTAAAGATATTTACTATTTAATAAGGAAAATAAGAAGCATAGTCATTATTATCAATGCCAGTGTTTAATGAAGGCATATCATATAACAGACTTACGTTAAGTAGTTTCATAGAGTAATTATTGAATATTCATAATAACTTTATGGGATGATTACAATTAGTATCTTTATTTTGCAGGTGAGGAAACTGAGTCATGCAAGTCTAAATAATTTGCCCAAATTCAGGAAACTGGGAGGTAGCCCAAGCTGTCAGCTCTCATGCTCATAGTCCACTATGTACTCTGTTTTTACCAGGAAATACAAAATGAAATACTTAGAAGAGTTGTGTAGAGTTTCATAACTTTATATTTATATACACAACTTTTTTGTATCATTGGAGCAACTGAAAACAAGTCAGGTCTTGATCTACTGTAACTATATACTTAGCTAATCTCAAATACCCAGATGCAGAAATGATTGTCATCCTCTGAATTTTTAGTTTTAAATTCTGAGAGGAGGGAACATGGAAGGGTGCAATGGTTTTATCAGACTCCTCTGTCCATAAGAAGTCAGAAAATCAAAACTTTTTCAAAGTGTATTTGCTTTTCTGTTACATTTACAGTATTAGGTAATATCTGGTATTAAGACATCTGATACATATAGTTGTCTGGGCTTTTATCTATCTTTTTAAGTGGGCCACTTTGTAAAATCCTGGCATCAGAAGAGGTACATTTGTTTTTCCAGCCTCACATTTCATAGTGCTGGAGTAATTCATTGGTCCACTGGGTTTTCTGGAGCACTTGTGGGCAAAGTGATGAAGCTGTCACCTGCTAATCCCCAGAGCATAGCCTGGCTTTTACAGATGCATACCGGCTTATTAAAAACAAAGTCAAAGCAAAACAAACACTCTGAAATTTCTGCTGAAGACTTTAAAAGTAATCTGAAGAAAAATTTCATGGTTTTGAAATTCTTAAAAATGCAAAAAAAATAATCCTGTTTTATTTGATGTTAGTATTTTAAAACAAGCTCTAATTTGTACAGTAATTCCCAGGTTGACTGAAGGATTTGTACAAATACAGAACATAAAGATTTGACTCCAAAACAGTGTGCTTCTAGGAGCAGGTAATATCAAACAACTGTTTTTAAATTGCTGAAAATGGTCAGCATTAACTCATAATTTGTAAAGCACCCAGGGGAAAAAAAGAAAGTATAGTTTACATTTCACTTTTTCCTTTCTTTTTCTTCTTCCCCTTCCCCTTCCTCTCCTCCTTTTCCTCCTCCTCCTCTTCTCTTCCTCCTCCTTTTCTCCTCCTCTTCCTCCTCTTGTTTTTGTAATTTTAATTCCTTGTCAATTAGTAATTGGCTTGTTTGCCTGAAGGGACAATCTCATTTGCTCAAAGTCCAGTAATGTTGATTTTACACAGCTTTAAATAAAAAGTGTTTCTTCCTGGTCTTCAGTATTTTAAATCATTAGGATTTTTTAATGGGATTGTCTTTGTCTAAAGCAGAAATAGGCAAAATGTATTTATGTGGAAAAACCCCAAACTGCTGTGTTTTATAAACTTAAATTCTCTGTCTCTGTCTCTCTGTCTCTGTCTCTGTCTCTCTCTCTTTGTCTCTCTCTCTGTCTGTCTCTCACCAGTATCTTCTTCTCCACTCACTTTTTCTTGATAGCCAATGAATGAGCCACGGAACTCAGCCTCATGACACCTTAGTCTGAGTCTTCTCTTGTCCCTACTTTCTACTCTTACTTAAGAAGTAGCCAAATCTGCCTTTGCCTTTGCCACACATTTCATTGCTCTTATTTTTGCATCGTAGTTGCCAAAAGCCCCGTTCAGTTCTTTGTGTTTGTCCCTGGAAATATAACAAAGATATGGCTGTTTATACTACAGAAATTCTAATCTCTCCTTCACATCCCATCCAGGAGAGTGATTAAGGTAATCTCCTGGTCAAGAACTTACTGTGATTTTCACTGAAAAACCATATTTTGTTTCTTGGTAGTCCTAATCAAGGGGTTTTCCAATCTGATAACATGCTGTTTTCAAGAATTGTTCTTACTACATCTAGTGTACCCAAATGTTCTGGGAAAACTGAACAATAATGTTCTGGGGATATGATATAAGTTTATCTAGCTACCTTTACTCATGACAGCTTGAAAGCAGTCCTCAATAATTTCATATGGAGTTACCTGTATAAAGTGCTAGGTTATGTCCATCTGGAATATAAGACTCAGGGTAGAGGTTTTGCTTTTAATCATTGTAATATAATGCATCTACGTTTATTCAATGATCAAATAAATGAATTGTATCATTTCTCTTAATAATTGACAGTGTTATATTATCTTGGAAAGAAACATTTCGTGTTAAATCCATTAGAGGAGAAAAATCCATGTTATCTGTCAAATAAATATTTAAGGTAATAAGAGCATGATAGTCTTGCTTTAGCACACCAAGATTAAAATCTTGACTGCAACTTGTGGATTCTATAACCTTGAGCATATTATTGAACCATTCTGTAACTCAGTTTGTCGTCTATAAATCTTACCTATTTTATTTGCTTATGATGAGGATTAAGCGAATCAATAATGAAAAGCATTCAGAGGACTATCTGAGTGGGAAACCACAAGAAATGTCTTGGTATAAAAGGTGCACAACAAATAAATTTCAGATGGTCAAAATTAACAAATTAAAGTGCAACTTTCTTTCTCCATTCTTTAACCTGATTCATATTGAAATTTACTTGCTGCATACATTTCCTCCAGTGAATCTCAGCATTTAGATGCTATCAAATGAAGAATCTTTTGTCTTTGCAACCCCAAGGAGGAAGTATAGGTATGTTTAGACTTGGAGTAAGCAGTCCTTTGTAATAACTGCACAGAGACAGCACTGCCTTTTGGGAAATGATGCTGACTGTTAGAAGGACAGGAAGTCTTCTAATTACTAATTAATTATAATTACTAGTTAATACAATTAAGATCATTGAGCAATGTTATTTGCCAATCACTTTGGTATTAAATATTTTACCTTGTTTAAGCCTGACGGTAACCTAAAGATACCCTTGTAACATCCTTTTAATTTTTAGATGAAATAACTGGGGAAAAAGAATAAGTTTCTTGCTTAGTCATACAGCCAAAAAGTAGAAGGATGAATTCGGTACAAATCAGTCTGATCTGAGGTATCAGACTGTTACCCCGTTATTGCCCCTTTATAGCTAGTATCACTGCTTACCTTGTTCGTCAGTTTGCATAGGCTTCCATGTGTAGCACAGGCTGGTGGCTTACCCAGGAGAAATGTACCCTCAGTCCTGTGGAGTGGACGCCCAAGGTCACAGTCTTGTCCCTCTTGGGCTGCCTTCTCTGTGTGTTCTCGCCTTCTCTCCATTCACGTTTGTCCCCGATGTCTCTCAGTTTCTTTTTCTGGTAAGGACACGGGGTGGGGTGGATTTGGGCCCATCGTGATGCTCTCATTTTGAGCTAATTGTCTCTTCAAAAGTCTTCAGTCCAAATGCAGACTCATTCTGAGGTCTTGGGTGTTAGCAGTGTAGGCCTTTGGAAGGGACACAGTTCAGCTAGTATCTCTGTATTCGGCACCTCCAGAATTCCATTGCAGTAATGTGCAATGTTAAACATTTCAAGCAATAACAATTCAATCTGTAACCATATTTCTCTAGGTTAATGAACTTCAGTGGTGTCAGTATTAGCACATTACATCTTCCTATTTTCTGACACTCCCAACTCCGGAGAACTTCTTAATTTCTTACCCCATGATAATACCTTCAAATCTACCACCCATCCTGACTGTTTTGCTTCCTCCATTCCTTCTTCTGCTCTGAAAGAGTGAAGAGATGTTCTTAGATTTCATCATTCACTTTTGGGAATTTGTATGCTAACTTAGTCCCATTTCCCTGCACGTGACTGGCGAGGAGGAGGGGTGACTTCATCACCTCTGTCCCACTATGAGCACGGGCTATGAACCAAGTGTAATGAGAAAATAGTTCATATCCATTATGCTCTTTTCACATTCATTGCAGCTTTATAACTTAGTTCAAATTATTATTCTTATTCACAGATGAGAAAACTGATGCTTAAAGAAATTTTATTATTTACTAAATGTCTCAGGGTTAGTAAATGGCATAGCTGAACATGACACTTCACAGGTTAAAATTTTGACCTGTCTAGTGGCCTGGGTTTGGCCATTTCATTAAATCCTGTCACTGTACCTCATGTTGGTGAGCAACTGACTTCTACTCAGGATGGCAAAATTTGTAGAAACTCATTTTAAAATGGAGTAATTACAATTGTAAGAGTAACACTTTGATTCTCATGACTGTTAGATATTCAAAGGTATGGAGATTACCCAAATGAATACACTTGAATTGCAAAATAGCTATAACATTGCCTGACATGGGGTGCAAGCCTGTAATCCCAGCAATGTAGGAGGCTGAGGCAGGAGGATTACAAATTCAAGACCAGCCTGGCACACTGAGCAATGTAGTGATATACTACATGAAAATAAAAATAAAAGAATAGACTATGGAGGTAGCTCAGTGTAAAGGCCTTGAGTTCACTCTCCAGTGCCACAAAAATGAAATTGTTCAACAGTTCACATTTATGTATAAAATGTCTTTGAGCCCCCTGGGCTGTATGTGGGTGCTAAGCATAGATGGAACCCTGGTGGGGTCTGAGAAACAGAATCCGATGTTCCAGGGGTGAGAAGGGAGCCAGACATCGCACTGATTCTGGCTCTGGGAGAAGCACATGTCGTTCTCTCTTCTGGCACATCTGGTTTTCCAGAGATGAGCTTGGTGTCTTGGAACAAAACCCGTGGGATTTCTCTGCCATCAAAGCTTTGGTTCTTTACAGGTCTCTTTGCCATGTTCATTATGTAAATGCAGTTCCCTGTCCCTGAATTGTGAGACTTTTGTCTTTCCCTGTACAAATGGAAACACGCTCAATCTTTCCCAGAGTCTTGCAGACATCACCATCACTCTGTTCCTTTATAGCTATAGGGGTGACTTTACATAAGTGTATAAAAGACAAATGAATAAAGGGAAGTTGGTCATATGAATCCATACCATCCATTAATTAGTTACATTTTTATTAATATTAATATTTAAATATCAGCCATTAGATCATTTATTTTTGGCAGAAGGAGGAAGATTTTCTTTTTGTTCTGCTTTTACTCAGAAACTTACGTATCAGTTTTTTAAAAATTATTATGCTATGCTGTTCATTCTTATTCTTAGTTTGGACTGATAAATAGTCACTTTAGGATCTTTGGAGAGATAATGTACTTTTCAGTCAATTTAGATAAATCAACAGATCTAACATCAGTCACCCAGTAAGAATAAAAATTGGTACCATTTAAAATCACTGAAGTTTATAAAACAATTTCTATTGAATAATCAATATTGATGTATTTTCAATAAGCCTTGACAGCCCCTAATGTGAATGCTCCATGTAAATGAGTCTAAATAAAGTATTTACTGAATGCCTAAGACTGAGAAGTAAAATAGAAAGAGCAAATATATGGTGTACTGGTTCAAAGATGCGTATATCCAGTTAAAAAACATTCATTCAGAAAAATCCCAATATTGACCAAATGACTTAATGAAACAGTGGCTCACTCTCAGATTTAGAGGGAAAGCATTTGTTTTGGTAGAATCAACAATATGAGGGAAACTCTTTAATTCCAGTCTTAATGAATGTTTTGATGAGATTTGTGTATTTATTTATTTATTTATTTATTTAATTTTTGGTACCAGTTTGTGTTTATCTTGAAGTTCTTAAATCTAAATTTCTAAATCGTTTTCTATATATGTATATTATTTTATTCACAATTGCTCTTGAATCACTTCTAAAGACTCAAGTTTACTCCCATTGCCTTTGGTGACAGACCAGGCATGATGCCAGCAAGTGTAGAAATGCAATCGTACCACAAAGTGTGCAGTGCTGTGGAGGAGGGGACAGACGAAGGGAGCCATCAGGTAAGCCTGTGAGGTAGCTGGGTCTCTGAGCATTGACTAGGAATTCCACTGTATATTAGTGCAAACCTGACTGAAGTAGAGTAACATTAGTTCTTTTGAAAACTGACATCTGCGTCAGATTTTTGTGCTGAGGGCCCCTAAGACAGTTCTTAGGCTTTAGAAATGAAAAAGTTAGCTAGGCGTGGTGCCACATGCCTGTAATCCCAGCTGAGGCAGTAGGATTGTTGTGAGTTTGAGACCAGCCTGGGCTACAAAGTGAGCTCAAGACTAGGCTGAACTGCATAATGAGACCGTGTCTCAAAAAGACAAAAAAAAAAAAAAAAAAAAAAAAAAAAAAAAAAAAAAAAAAAAAAAAGAAAGGAAAAGTTACAATATTTACAACTGTGTTTTATTACAACAATAGGATAGTGATTAAAATCGGTAAATAAATAGATTTATGGGCTGAGGGCAGGGGAAATCACTTGCAATCTCCTAGGTGTCTCTTTTAGGGGAGTTGCTTGGAGCATGCTCAAGTCTTCTGAAATAATGTGTGACAAAATGTCTCAAGTGTTGTTAGGCAGAGTTACTCAATGAAGTCTTTGTATGCATGGCTTTATTGAGGGGTAGTCTTGTGGTCATACAGCAGATGTGTGACATCACTCAATTCAGCTACTTAGATTGCACTCATATAGTGTGGCTATACTCATCAGTGGATTCACACAATTTCAGTCAAGTTACATTCTTGAAATAATTAAAAAAGTTCTAGGATTCATGTCAATGAGCATTCTACTCATGGGAGAATCTGCTTTTCTGAGTCTTTTCTTGGTGAAAAATTAATTAAACAATCTAGAATTCTAGAAAGACATCTATAGCATGAAGTATCATTTAATAAAAGGAAGGGTACACTTTTCCCTAAATCAAATATTTATATAATTTCCTGTATTAGTCACTTTCTCATTGCTGGGACAGAATGCTCCACACTCGCAATTTAAAGCAGGAAAATTTATTTTGACTCATTTCAGAGGGTTCAGTCCATGGTTAGTTGGTTCCAAGGCAGAAATGGCATGGCAGAGGGGCATAGTGGAGGACAACTGCTGAACTAACCACAGCTAGGAAGCAGAGGGGAAGTGGGAGGAGCCAGGGACAAGAATATATCCTTCCAGTTCATGTCCCCAGTGGCTCACCTCCAACCAGACCTCACTCAATAACTGGACATGTAGCTATCAAACTCACTGATGGATAAATCCACTGGTGAGCATAGCATGCCCATGGCCCAGTCACCTTCCAAACACATGAGAGTTTGATGGGATATTTTTACATCTCAACAATAACATTTCTCCTTATAGGAGTTCACATTTCTTTAGAAGAGTCAATCAAAACAAAACATAACAAAACAAAACAAAAAAACCCAAGGTATGGAACCCTAATAATTTAAAATAGAAGTGTGTTTTTTTTTCTTTTTTAGAAGAAACACTGATTTGTAAGTCCATCATCCAGAAGTACAGATAGGTTTATCATCCAGCTATAAATGTCTAAATGCTAAGTGCAAGGTCTAATTTCTAAAATATGTTTGAATGGTGCATTGCTCATTGAGAAACTCGACTGAAGTCAATAAAAGGAATTTAACCAATTTTGAGATGGTTGGTCAAGCAATGCCTTATTAAATATTTCAGATAAAAGGAAAATGATATTTAATTTGCTTTTATCAGGGAAAGATGAAAGTTTTTGTTTTTATTTTCTTTATTGGTTGCTAAGTCTATAGTGCTCCTATCAATTTGGAACAGACACATACTCAGTGGTGACACAGAGCTAGTGTTTAATATTGAGGTCAGTTTATCATTAGAAACATGTTGCAGTCAAGATACTATTACCTTCCATGGGTAGCTCATACTGGCATAAAATAGCTCTAACATAAAAATAATAGAAGCCATGAAAACCTCTTAATTTTGTGCATACTTTTGCAGTTCTACCTTCCCATGAAAATGATTTGTTTAGTTAGATCTCAGTGATGGCAGCTCTAACATTCTCTGTTATGAATTCAGAAAGAGAGAAATACGGTATGTATATATTTTTGAGATAGCAAATTACTTAAATTATTTCGAGAAATAGTTGATATTCAGCAGTTACTAAAGAATATGGATGATTTTAATTAAGTCATAGCTGAAAGAGGAAAAGTGATAGGAGTTTCTGCAGAGGAAAATAGTTGCATGAGTGGACACTGCTATATTCTACTTCATTAGAGCCTAGAATGTTAGGTATGGAATTGCCAAAACTGCCAAATTTCTTCAAATAACAAAAGAGTAAGACTTCAGGCCAAAAAGTTCTGTGCTCAGAGTTTAAGAAAATAAAGATTGTTGCATCTCAGTTTACAGTAAGGAAATTAAGATAGGCATCCAAAGAGCCATATGGAACATTTCTTAAGGACTCCACTTACATGGGGCCAGATTGGTAGTTTCTCCATGATTATTATTTCTCTTTCTTTTAAGAGTTGTTTTTCTTATCAAACCTGACAATGCTAGATAGACGAATGACAAGTTGATTGGCAGTTTGACATTGCTAGATAAACTAACTCATCTTTTGGAATGGTTTCAATGTCCAGTGGCTCAGAGGAGTACAGATTGAATATGTCAGAAATTTGGTCTTAGTTCCATTAAATGCTTGAATTGCTTTAGTAATAATAGTATGGAGAGTTAGAATTGGTCAGGGATACTCTTTTGTGATGTTTTTTCTTGTGGTACTATGGATTGAGCCCAAGACCTTGACAGTGAGCTGTAAGTCCAAACCTTTATTGACTGATTGATTGATTGACTGATTGATTTAGAAACAGGATCTTGCTAAGTCACTAACTTGTCCAGGTTGGGCATGAACTTCCAATTTTCTTGTCTCAGTCTCTCAGAGTCCTAGGAGTGTCATTGTTTCTTAAATTTGAGTATTTTCTACTTTAAGGGTCAGTGGAAACTACCCAATTTTAAGTACTATCTTCAAAGTGATTCTTCACTTAAAGATAAACCTTTTAAGGAATTTTAGCTTTCAGAAGTATAAATAGATCTTTTCTTTTGGAAATTCAAGTGTAATATCCAAGTCAAATTATATTCCAATGAAGATTTGCCTTCCCAATGGAAAAGACAGAATGATAAATAAAATTCATTATATTGTTTCCAGCCTCCCTCAGAGTAAAGTATAACTGGGATATAAGTGTGATATCTTCTGCATGATTTTGCTAAAACAGTATGATTATAAAAATTGTAACTGCTACCTCCTGATGTTTCCAAATGTGAAAGATCAGCAAATTAAACACACAAAGAAAAAAAGGTTCAAATAAAATCAACATATAATTATTGAGGCCTTATTTAGTGGATATACAGTATTACTGTATATCCTTTGAGGGATATTGGCAAATATCTTGTTCCAGTAAAATAGAATTGATTTTTTAAATAGCAGATACATACAACAGTAATTATTTTAAGCAGAAACAATGAAGTGTTCAGCAATTTCTTAGAAAGAGTTAGCATGAGCATAAAAATTGGGAGAGAACTCCATAAAGCAGGTAATAAGGAAAACTAGTTCTGAGTGTTACATCCAATTTGGACATATGGAGATCAGAAAATGGAAAGCTTTTGGAAAAACTACAAACAAAACAGAAAGGTTGGGGTCAGAAAGTGAGGACTCTCAGGATGTCTGCTCTATATTTTCAAACTTTGCCGACTTGGACTTAGCTGTAAATAAGGTGTTCCTGAAAGCACAGTGACTTTCATAGTTCTAATTTCCAAAGAAAATCTGAGTAGTGTAGTGATGTTCTTTCAACAGTAGTCTCTCTTGTTTCTCCTTTTCAATACCTTTTCACCCTGTAGGCATGGATATAAAATGATGGCTTTTGCCAGTAAGAAGGATCTAGGGGAGCCAATCTAGAAGAATATTTGAAGAAATTTAAAGTATCTGCTTGTGATGTTGATATCCTAAAAATTTTAGGAATATTGCAAACCCAAGGCACACTGGAAGCTAAAGGGCAATATACTTCTTTTTTTTTCTTTGCGGCACCAGGGATTGAACTCACAACCTCGCACCTGCCAGACAGGCGCTTGAGCCACTGAGCCAAACTCCCGGCCCTACAATATACTTTTTTGATGGTTGCTTTTTCCAATCTTTTTCTCAAAACCAACTGGTGATTCAGACTTTCCTTCCCAATATTCCAAAATACCTATTTCCACTGTCTCCGTATTGCTTATCTTTATGTCCCTGTGACATTTGTGGCTGAGAACCATAAAGTGTTGATTCCTTCACAAATATTTGCAAAGAAAATTACTATATTTCTGCTGGCAGATTGTTTCTAGAGTAGTATTACCTGGGATTTGAATTTGGTACTGTATTGTGTTGTAGTGTAGGGAAGAGCACTTTAGGTAAATAGCTTGTTTCTTTAGATGTTTCTTTTAGCTCCAAAGGACTGGTAGCTACAAGATGTGATGGGTGGAAATGGAAACACAGACTGTTCTTGAATTCATTAAGCTAGTATGGATGGGATGAGAGAGAAAAGGAGGCAAACCAAATTATAACAAGTAAGTACCACCAAGTCTTTTCCACAGATGTAAAGCTGCCACTTGAAGTGTGTATACTGTCTGTAGCATAAGGACCTGTGGAATAAATTGCTTAGATTTGACCATTGACTATTACCTAATGGTACATTAGGACAAATTATATACCCCCTTTATTTGTAAAACTGTGAAAATACTAGTACCTTTCGCAGAGTTGTGAGGTTTAAGTTTGTGGTATATACTACCAGGTATCAGTAGGTTTTTAAAATAGTATGTGACTTTTAGTAGATGCTCAAGGATAGGAATTATACTGGTTGGAGACAGGTTACTTGCATTGTAGTTTGGTAGACTGTTCATGTAAAATATTTTCAAGATGGGAATCATCACTTCCACTCATGCCTTATGAGGTGTCATAGTGGATGCATCTTCACTGCATTTCATACATAAATGGTTTGCAATTCACAACATGATGTAGCCATTGGTTCACGGACTAACAATCATCACTGTATATTGACACTAGAATTTCTAAAGAAGGCATAGTGGCAGAACTGGCAGGCAGGACTGTGGAAGGCAAGTTGCAATTGCTTTTGGTTCAGATCACCATGTAATAACTAAGATTATACGATGATACAAACAGGTATGGTAGGAAAAGCTACAGGCTAGCAAAAACTAATAGACATAAGTTAAAATGAATCGAGTGAAAGATAATCAGCTGCTCAACAATATTGTGACTGGTGGCAGCGGTTAAGCATTACAGTAATAATCATCAGCATACAACTTGGAAGCTAGAGGATTGTTACTATAAAATATTACTTTTAAAATAAATTTTCTAGCTCCCTCATCTAATGAAATGTTGTTTGTAAAGTATCGTGATGTAGAAATTACAGAGAAGTTGAAAATTGTAAGTGCCAGTTTTTCTTGGTGCTGACAGAAATCTAGTAATCTGAACTCATTCTTTGCTTTCTTCATCTAGAGGAGACTTCAAGAGCACTGTGTGGGAAGGTAAATATTAAGAAAATTCAGACCATTAGATTTTCCACCAAAGTCTGAGAAGAATACCCAGGAATTTTCCTTTTTTCTTTTCCCATTGGATTAGGAAGCAAAATAAATCGTTGTGGCTCTCACCACAACTCATTGATAGCTGATTCTGCTTTTCCCCTGAAGAAAGGCTGTGTACTTCTCAGTCAACTTGCAGATAGGAAGGACTGGTTTCTAATTCTGACCAATGGAATGTGAGTAAAAGTCATGTGTGTCACTCCTGGTCCTCCCAGTCTGAAGCCTCGGTAGTCCTGCTGAATTCTCCAGATGATTTCTTCTGCCTGAGAGATTGCAGAAGAAAGGTGGTCTAGGTCACCATAACTCTTGAAGGAGGATGGCTGAATTCATATCCACTTGGATCTGCAGCTGACTTCTTACAACAAAAAATGTAATTTTTGTTGTATTAACTCACCACAATTTTGATATGATTTGTTAGCATAGCATAACGTTATGTATGCTAACTCATAAAAAGGATTAAATAGTGCGTTAGGAAAAATGACTTCTGTTTAAGTGTATTTCACTTTTGCAAGATTTTGATTCAGATCAGTGAAAATTTAGAAACAGCATTAAATAAAATATGTATTTATGTATGCATCATCCTCATTCTTGCACTGCTTTCAAGTTATTATTCTATACTATTAGTGAAGCTCATATTCAGGGAAGCATAATTTAGGGTGATAAAAGAAGATGAGGTTGGGAGCAGGAGCATAGGTATTTTCTTCATAGTCTGTATCTTAACTATCCTTTCAACTTTGTCAAAGACTGCTATTTCCATAGTTTGAAAAAAACAATTGTTTAGAGGGAACCAGGAAGTGTTTTGCAGACCTTTGACAAGGTTTAAGTAACCAATATTCATTTGAGTTTTTTTTTTCTTGCCTAATTGGTGCTGTTACTTCTCTGTTGTTGTATCCTCTCCATAGAAATGAGAAATCTTAATACAGTTGATTAACTTCATGGTAATAGCTGGTGAATATGATGTAGTGGGTTTCATTTTCCAAAGATGGTTGAACCAGAACATACATGACCCCACGTGCTTGTTTTACAGTATGCTGCTGACATTCTTCTACTGAGAGCTGAGGGTCTATGCTTCTACCTCTGAAACTGGGTCCAAACTGTATAGCAACTGCCTCTACTAAGACAAGGTGATACAAGTCATGCAGTGTTACTTTGGAAGCTAAGTCTTAGAAGTACATATGTCTCCTGTCTATTTCTCTTGTTTGAGACATGCAATAGAAGCCAGAGTTGCCACCATGGTGACAGAGAAATTCTAACTCCGGCAGTTCAAGTTTTGGCCCAGGCACCAAGCATCTGAGGACCATCAGCTGGATTTAAGTTTCCATGAGCTCAGCAGGACTGCAGTTTCACAAGGAAGTTAAATGTTATTGTTGTAAGTCTATTAAACAAATTATTGAGATATTTATTTGTTATATTGATTTCATTGAGATTGAATTTGCATAACATAGAATCAGTCATTTTGAAGCATATTAATCAATGGTTTGTAGTATATTCACAAGGTTGCATAACCATTACTACCATCTAATTTAAAATACTTTTGTAACCTGAAAAAGAAACCGTGTATGGATCAGCAGTTACACCCTATAATCTCCCCTACGCTCAAGCCTATTTCCTAACCAGTAATCTACTTTTTCTCTTTGTGGATTTGCCTATTCAGGGCATTTTATATAAATGAAGTCATTCAATAGGTGATATTTTCTGTCTGTCCTCTTTCATTTAGCATATTTTCAAGGTTCATGTTGTAGCAGATGTCCATACTTCATGTTTCATGAGTGGCTGTGGCAGATAGCGTCCATTAAATGAATACATCACACTTGTTTATATTATTACCAGTGGGTAGATATTTGGGTTTATTTGACTTTTTAGCTCTTATGAATAATGCTGTTAGAAATATTCATGAATAAATTTCTATATGAACATCAGTTCTTTTGGGTATATACTTTAGGAGTAGAACTAGGGTGAAATGTCATGCAACTTTCTGAAACAACTATACCATTTCATAGCTCTGCCAGTAATGTATAGATATTCTAATTTCTCCTGGTCCAAATAAACACTTGTTATTACTTGTATTTTATATTATACCTGTTTTTAATAACATATATCCTGGGGATATGAAGTCACTAAGCTTCAGAGTAATTTGGTACACAGTCATACCAACTGCGACAGATAGTTTGCAGGAGAAAAGTTAAATTAGAAATCAAGAAGTCTGAGTTCAGGTACTATTTCTGAACCTTGCTCTTGGGCAAGTCATGTGCCTTCTGATAACTATTTTTTTCATTCATATCATGAAGCTGTTTTTTTTTTCCAGTTCTCATTATATTTTAGTACATTTTTTCTTCACACCAGTGAAGTCAAGATTTAGACAAAGTGTGTAGTGGACAAAATTTACTATCAAGATTTAGGTAAAATTTTCAGTGAATATGAATCTATATCATCAAAATGAATTTAGACATATTGATTTATTTTTCTAATAAGTAGTTCATGATAGTTAATAAATTTATCTAATAAATATTTATTAACTAGTATAACATATATTTATGATTTATCTGTTTATTTGTTGCATGAAGACTCCAATTTAGGCCCTTGTGTACACTCAACAAGTGTTCTACCACTGAACTTCACCTCCCAGTTCCTAATTTTCTTTTCTAAACTGTTAAATAGACATTGATTCTATAATTAGTGACAAGGTTCATGTAACTTTATCATAGAAAAAATTAGGGCAATGATCAATCTGCCATCTTCAAAACCAGTACAAATGGTAGTCTTTGTATTGGATCTTGGATTTATTGATTACCTGAATGACTTACCTAGTGTATACTGATATATGACACATAAATTGATTATGGAAAATTAAACTCAACTACCTTACACAGTCAGTTATGATTGTTTTACACAAGAACTTATGGAATCATTTTCTGCTCCCTGAAAGATACACGTAGGATTGGGTACACAAAGCAGCTTCCTTTGCAGCTTTCAAGTGATGGTGATGTCAAGAATTTGAGGACTAGGGGTGATTCTCAGTACTAGACTGGTTGCCTAGCATGTATGAAACTCGGGGTTCAACTGCTGGGGCCACACACACACAGAGTCACATGCATGCACACACACACACACAATTGAAGTTACATTACAAGAAATCACTCAGTATTTTTATTAACTAGTTTAAATGTAAATACCATTAGAAGAAATCCATTTAATCCAAATCAACTGAGTTTTAATCCTAATCCTTAAACATCACGGCACAATATTAGCTCAATTTACTTTTTCATGATTTTAAATTTTATAAGGAAGGTAGATCCAGTACATACTATTTTTTCCCAGTACATACTATTAACATAAATTTTAAGAAATTCAGTTAACCAAACCTATATTCTTTCACTTTACATACACAATCAGTTAGACTAAATATGCTTTTTGAAAAGATGCCAGATAGCTCTATGTTTTGGTATACGTGATATCAAAATTGTACTTTTCCAAAAGGCTCTTGATATATAAAATGGATATGCTAATTCACTGGGAAGAATTCATGGAAAAAGGAGGAATAAAATTGTGCATGCAAAATTATTAAAGAATTTTAGTGTCAACTTTGTGTCCTCCTTCTCTTCTTCCTCCATCCTCCTCCTTTCACTATCGTTGATGGAACCTAGTGGTATGATACCTCTGAATTATATCTTTGGCCCTTTAGGGAATGGTCTTACTAAATTGTCCAAGCTGGCCTCAAATATGCAATCCTGTATCAGCCTCCAAAATAGCTAGGATTACCAGTGTGCACCACAGCACCCAGCTTCTATCACATTTCTTCACAGTATATTGAACAATGATCTATTTATAATAATTACTTTATAAATATTTTTGAAGTAATACCTATTTAAATATAAAAACAGACAATATTTCCTATGCTACCTAGCTTGTGGTACAGATATTTAGTGGTATGTATGTCTAAAGTTTTGTCAGCCTGCATCAGTAATTGTGCATTGCCATTAATTATTGCTGACCAAATATGCCAGATATAAATGTTGTTGGGATGGTTAGCAAAAGTGAGATGACTCTGGACATGTGGGGTATCTAGACACCTGGGTGGGTCAATATGAATAAAATTTTTGATATAGACTCATATGTAGAGTATAAAAAGAATGAAACCATCAAGGAGATGTAAGGAGAAGCCAGGGCACTCCAGTTAATCTCCTGTGACTTCTATGGTGGAATATATATGGCTGTATTCCGTTGTGGCTTAACTGAGTCAGTTGTAGCTATAGTGGTTGTTTATTCCTATTGTCCAGGGTTGCTGCTCTGACATGATGTGTTATACACTTCAGAGCATAAAAGAAGACAAACTAACCATCAGGAATATATTCTTTCTCAGCTTTGGAGAGATCCAAAATAGAATACACCTGCATGGGAATGTAACTGAATTACATTAAGCAATCACCTGCCAATATTTGAATTTTGAGAGGATGAAATTAAATGTCTTGTTAATTTTGCTATGTTTGTAATGCCAAGTTTTGAAATTCTATTGAAATAATGTTAAAATAAATGTGAAATAACTTGAGTTAGCATCAGAGACACATTGAAGCTTAAATGAGAAACAGCACACGGATCTATGTAGCCTGTTTATATCACCCCAGAGATTTAGGTAAAGAAAAACAAACATAACCTTTTCAGTTATTTCCCACAAGGGAAAAAGAAATGAAATATTTGATTATAATTGTTTTAATGAGCTGTGATTCAAAATGAAGTTGTAATGGGTTGGGTAAAAAATATTCTGTTAATGAGTTTTATTTCTATCAAAATCTACAAGATAAAAAGTCTCCAAGGATAAAGTTTAGTGGCAAAGCAGTGTTTACTCACTGAAAATTAAAATTCCTAATATTTATGTTTTATTTTCAGCAAGCATACTTATTAATTATTGGTATTGGTATTATCATGGAAAAGAAATATGCTCAAAAGAAAAGCAAAATCATAAAATAGACATGGAATATTGAATTTTGGCTACAAGGTAAGCTTCTTTGCTTGGTTTTTTGGGAGTCTGTGAGATTATTTTCCCTTTTTCCTTTTTCTTCCCCCCCCCTTTCTCCATCTCTTTTTTTTCCTTCTTTATTTCTGTATCACTTTTTCTTTCTCTCTTTTTCTCTTTCTTTCTCTTTTTCTTTTTTCTTTCTCATCTTCCTTCCTTCCTACCTTCTTTTCTTCTATCCTTCTCTCTCTTTCCATTTATGTCTCTTATTGTAATTATAGGCACCACAGAGTAGTTAGAAAAGTAGTTCCACATGAAACAGTAAAACCATCATGTCCATCCAAAATAGGATATTGCAAACTGATACTTGTTTTGGGTTCCCACTATCATTTTCTCACAATTGCATATCCCCAAAATAAACACTGTGTTTAAAGGAAAGTTAACTATTTGGTGGGTAAGTGTCTACCATTGATTGCATCTTTTTATCCAAGCAATATAAGAATTAAAGTTTAATCTTATAACAAATTATAAAAGATTAAGCGTGAACAGTTTAGTTTATCTGCACTTCAGAAATTTTAAGTAACTTTATATGAGAAACAGAAAGAAAGACAATTTATAGAGGGTTAATGAGGAGGACTCAAGTTGGGTGATATCCTAGAGTTGAGAAAGTTTGGTAAGAACTACTACTAAAGGTCACTGATTTTTTTTAAGGTGTTACAATAAAGGTACAGTCTTAAACTAAAGCTCATTTTTAATCAGTGGGGAAAATAGCTTTAAATTTTAAATTTCTACATAATCATTTCAACTTAACCTGTAAGTTTAAGATGGCTAATGATAGTGTCTGTTACCACATATGCATGTGCGTGTGCACACAAACACACACACACACGCACACACACACACACCAAATACAACTTTACAGTTCAAAATACTTTTGAAAGACTGTTAAAAGGAAACCTCAAAATGCCTCTGTTTTCCTTCTTCGTATTTCAACTTCACAAAGTTAGGCATGTTAGCACTGAAACGGTTTACTGAGAAGCTCAATTGTAAGTGTTTTTATATTGAAACACTATTTAAAGTCGTAGCATATCCTCAAAGAGCTAGCAAATGTGAGAACACTTCATTTTTTAATTTCTGTGGGTGTATATGTGATGATTCACTTACAAAACATTTAGGAAAAAGACTATGATTTTTAAAGGTCAGAGGAAGACTAATGTAGCAATAACAATTATAATAATGATTTTTAAAAGTTACTGATTGCTTACTTTATGGTTTACTTTATGTTGTAAGCAATATATGCTATATATATGTGTGTATATATACACATACAAACAATTAAATTTCATCTTCACTGTACTATTATAAAGTAGATACTGTTGTTATTCTTGTTTTACCAGTGAGCAGACAGTGGCACTAAAGCTTGAAGAAACAGGCGTACTATCGATAGCAAAGGTGATATTGAAATGTTCTAATTCAGAGAAATCTTAATTTGGAAGGTATAAAGCAAAAATGATGTCTGTTAACATACATATGTATATTCATAAACATATATTGTAGGTATCATATAATATGTATTATAATTCAAAACTTTCAAACAAATTTATTCATTCATTTATAAATAAACCATTAATAAACTAGCAAATAAATAAACCATTGATTTATTCATC
>RJWM01022088.1:0-34167 GCA_004363535.1 Dasyprocta punctata | reverse complement strand
GAAAAAAGACTGTCACTTTAAGAAAAGGTGCTAGGAAACCTGGATAGCTACATGTAAAAGACTGAAACTAAATTTCTATCTCGCCCTGTACAAAAATCAACTCAAAATCCATCAAAGACTTAAATATAAGATCTGACACTGAAGAAAATACAGGAGAAAATACAGGAGAAACGCTTCAAGATCTAGGCACTGGCAACAACCTCCCAATGAGATTACATCATATTAAAAAGCTGCTGCAAAAGAAAAAAATGGGAGGAAATCTTTGCCTTCTATTTACCTCACAGAGGACTATTATCTGGAGCATATAAAGAACACAAAAAACTGAACACCAAAGATGTTAAACACCAAAACAACTAAATAATAAATCGGAAATAAATTTAATATCAAAAACATTAATCAATAAAAGGGCAAATGAACTGAACAGATACTTTTCAAAAGAAGTATAAATGGCCAATAGTTATATGAAAAACTGTTCAACATCTTTAGCCATCAGGGAAATGTAAATCAAAATTACTGTATAATGAGATTCTGTCACCCCAAGCAAATACAAAAAATAATAAATGCTGGTGAGGCTGCAGGGGAAAAGGAATCTTGTACACTATTGGTGGGTCTGTAAACCAGTATAAACAAGAAGGAATAGGAGGGTACAGAAGAAACTACAAAATAGAGCTGCCAAATTCTTTATTTTAATTTTTATGTTTTTAATGTAGATTATAGATTATTTACAAAGAATAAACATAAAAATCAAAATAACAGTGTCCTAGTTACTTTTTGCTCGTTGCCGAGACAAAATACCTGACGCCCAAAGTTAGGGAAGGAAAGGTTTATTCTTACAGTTTCTCGGGAGTTTCAGTCCATAAAGTGGGCTCTAAGGCAGCATGGGATGACGGGGCTACAGTTCATGGCGGCTGCAAGCTGCAAGCCGCAATTCGCGCTGGCGAGAGAGAGGGCGGAAGCCGGGAAGCAAGCAAGAGGAAGACCCTCCTTCCCTTATACTGTATCTCAGCTCCACCCCTGGGCGGGTGTAGCAGTCACGTCATTAATCCTGGTGCTAGACAACAAACTGATCACAAGCATCAGACTCAGCCCCATCAAAAGTATGAGGACTTGGGGGTACATAGCATATCCTATACAAACAGACAAGCAGTTTTAGCAAGGTCATGGTACAAGGTCACAAAGACATATACCAAAATCTAGTGTTGGCCTATATACAAGCAATGAACAATTCAAAAGTAAAATTGTAAAGGCACAACTTACAACATCACAAAAAAGCTTAAAGTAACATTACTGTATAAATCTATCAAGATATATTCATTATCTATATCCTAAAAACTATAAAAATGATCAAAAGTACTCAAATACAACCTAAATAAGTGGAGAGAGACTATGTATGTGAATTGGACAAATATCGAAATATTTATTCTCCCTAAACTTATCTATAGATTCACCTCAATATCTATCAAAATCTCAGCAGAACTCTTTTTTGTTTTTTTCAGTGAAGGGAGGCATTGAATTTACTTCTTGACAGGCCATGTGGAAATCCTTTATTTTAAATAAAAGGCTTCCATGCTGGGGGATTGGTAAGACTGTTCAAATATTGTATATAGGCAAATCTAAACAACATGGCTATTAAAATTTTTCAAATTACGAATGAGCATCACATTATTCCTATTAAGCAACATTACTTTTAAATTGAACCATGCTATTTCCTTTACACAAAAAGTAGAAATTCAGGGTTGCATAAAGCTTCAAGAAATCACCATACATCATACAGCCCTTCTAGAGATCCGTTTAGCATGACTGAACTTTGTATTCTGCTATTTAAAAACTAGAACTGAAAATGTCAGCATTATAATAGACCTTGAGTTCACCCTTGGAGTATTAAGTTTCTGACAGAATTTGAAGTACATTCAGATGGCTCATTGCACTCATGTGGACTTGCCAGCTGGCAAAAGATAAAGAGCAACTTACATACTGATAGTGGGGAGGATCCAGGAGTCAGATCGCAAATTTTCATGTTTTGATGACGAACAGGTTTATGACTAGAGAGACTGAGGAAAATGAGGACAGTATTGGGCCCGCTTCATGCAACAAGAAGCCAGAGCAGACAAAAAGGCAGAAGAAACACAAGAGCAAAGCAAGTCAGAAAGAGAGCTCAAAGGAGTGTACAGAGAGGAAGTCAAGGCAGAGAGAAAGTGAGGAAGAGAAACTTGATTAATGGGACAAATGCTATAAGAGCAGTGAAAGCTGATGGAAGCTAACACAACTCACTGGATTTTGCAAAAGAATTTACAGCACAGCAGAAATTGCATGGAAGGCAGATCATGATGACAACAATGAATGATTTCTGTTAACCCAGCAAAGCAAAAAGAAGAGAGTCTCTGAGGCAGAGAGGAAAGATAGAGGGACCGAAGCACACTTCTCAGTCCTACTCATATGGAAGGCTTTTTTGGTGTTTTAAAAAACATTCCCTGAGCAATGAGAAGCTCAAAATCTATCACCCACCTTACCTGAGAAAGGTACAAAAGCATGTCGCATGCTCACTGAAAATGGCATCCCTCTGTCTGAAGCTTTCTCCATCTGGACCTGGTGCGTAGGGTTCCGGACACAACTCCTCCTATTTTGTCTTCTGTGGTACAAACAATACTATCAGCTAGATATGAAGCATCTTAAACATGTAAACATGTACTGTGTCTGATTTTCATAGTTAATTTTTCCATCTAAGAAGGATAAACACAATTAAAACTTGCTTTACAGAGTTAACAAAGATACTAGACCTCTTTTAGCAACTATTCAATTAACATTAAGGCATATCTGTAGTCACCTTTCCCACACTCTGCTTCTGAGACAACTTGCTGCCAGGTAATTCGACAGATCTCTTTGGCCAGATCCCACACAAATGATCTGTGCTGTTTATTCCCATCATGTGCCTGTGAGAGGGTGCGAGGTTAGAAGGGGTGCTACTGGCATTGCCAGCTCCATCCTTTCATTATTTATCTTAAACTAGCCTATAGTGCTGGTTGATTTGATCAGTAGCCTAGGTTTCCAGCCTTTCAATATCCACTAGCTTCATTCCAGACACACTCAGGACTTGAATAGGATAGTACCTACAACATGTCTGGAAGGTAAAATTAAACTTACATCATTATTTTATATAGTAGGCTATTTTCAAGCCATTCATACTCTCAAAAGTTTGTTAGTACCTAGACAGAGAAACAAACCTACCTGCCCATGGGCAGCAGGTCTCTGCCTATGGATTGGGGAGGGGGGCTCTCTTCTATGAGGGTTGGCATTTTGATTTCAAAATCTCTTGGCACATTCTGGATATTTGGCTCTGTAAAGGTTATTCGTCCTAGAATTAAGCAGAATAAAGACAGAAATTAGGAAAAAATGGACATTTTTTAACATTTGCATTTCTTAATTTCTTTAAAAATGCTCTATCAATGCTAAACTAAATGTGATTTTGTTAATGTTCATGTGTCTAGAAATAATAAAATCAGCACAAGACCATCCCAAAGTAATGAATCAGCTGCAACACTACGTTCTGCATTAACCTAGCTCTCTAGAAAACAATACCACAAGAAGCAAGCTGATAAGTTAAATTACTCTATGCCAGAATGAGTACCAGGCATCAGCACTACAACAGGTGAGCAGTCATATAAATGAGTAAAGATGGGTCGAGTGGGCCTGAGGAGAGGTGACTGTGGGAGCCTGCAAAGCCAGGGGTCACAAGACAGGGAGCAGTGTCTGGAGCAGAAGGGTAGCTGGACACTGACAAGGACATCTGGGACCAAAGACGTTCACTCCTGTGGCAGGTGGAGGGGCAGGGAGAGGTGGTGAATGAACCTCTCTTTTAGACATCACCTAGCTCGGTGTCTTCATCGGCATCATCACTGAAGAGAATCAGCAACAGTACTGGCATGGTCAGAGACTAGAATCAGGTGATTGGTGAATTTTCTAGTAAATAGAAAGTCACCCACCCCACCACCACCACTACCACCACTGTTCAAAATATTTTACATTTGACTTTTAAGTCAAAGTGTGCAACTACTCTGCAAAACCAAGTTGGGTCATTAGTTTTGTTACTGCTATTATAATGTATGTCGCAACACTATAACCCTCTGTTTCATGACACCCTTTTAACCATAACAGGCTCTCCAAGAGGTACTGTACATAACTTCACCTTTTCTTGATAAATCAGACATCATAAGTACCTTGTTTTTCTGAATAAACTCGTGATTTTATGTCTTTAATCAGCTGTTAGCACATCATAAGTACTCAATAAGTGGTAACATTCCATATAATTGTTATCATCAAATGCCCTTTTCAATATTCAAAGCTAACAAACAGAGAAAGCCATCAGCACCTGCCCTGGCCTTTCATTGAATTAACAAGGTTAACACTGGCAGACCAAAAAAAGATGGTAAAATGGGAAAGGGATCAAGAGACAAAGGAGGAAAAGAGTGAAAAGAAAGGGGACAAAAAAAGAATTAAGATGAGGTATGCACTTGTACCAGCTCCCCATGATGAATTTGTAATTATTATGTGCCACAAACAAGTACTAATAAAAATAATTTTTTTGAAAAAATTTACCATCTTTTTAAAAATTAGTGAAAATAAATTACAAACCCTGAATATACATTAATGGAAATGAATTCTTTTTTTTTTTTTTTTTGTGCCAGGGATCGAACTCACAACCTCACACCTCTCAGGCAGGTGCTTATGCCACTGAGCTAAACCCCCAGCTGGAAATGAATTCTAATCATTAGAATCAAATTCTCAGCTTTGCCATGCTTAGAAAACTTATAGGCCTGAAATATTAAGATTATATCAAAAAATTATAAAACATTATTAAACCTTTAAAACAGTGCATTTCTAAAATAAGTAATAAGGGCTGGGAGTTTGGCTCAGCAGCTTAAGCGCCTGTCTGGCAGGTGCGAGGCTGTGAGTTCAATCCCCGGTGCCGGAAAAAAATAAATAAATAAATAAAATAAAATAAAATAAAATAAGTAATAAAAGTAGACTTGATTGCCCCCTAGTTCATAAGCAACAAGTGAATGTATAACACCTTTGAAAACTCTGGGCTGATTCTTGTTTATCAAAAAGTATTTTATATAAATTTACAGCATTAGCAGATATTCCAAAGTGAAGCACAACACCAACAGGAAAACAAATTCCTCAGAAGGACCAAAAGGTTATCCTAATAGTAATAAAGGCAAAGACAGAGTTGTTCAGAACTAGGATAAACCAAGCAGAGAAGAAGCATCTCATTATGCTGCCTCCACTCTTAATAACATAGCAACTGACAGATATGTGAAGTGAAACAAGCCTGACACAAAAAGACAAGACCACATGCTTTCTCTTATATGTGGAAGTTAAGAAATAGAGAAAAGGAATGTAGAACAGTGGCTGGGCTAGAGACATGGCTTAGTGGTAGAGCACTTGTTTACTATGGTGCAAGTTTCTGGGTCCAATTCCCAAGCACTACAAAAAACACACAAACAGAAGATAGTGGTTTCTTGAGACTAGGAAAGGGCAGTGGGTAAAAGGAAGCTGGATTTGTTTAATGCATGCTGTACGTACGTATTCAGTACCACACCAAAGCAATTAATACATGGTAACAAAATTTGAAAATCTACAAGTAATACAGGTAAGGTTAGAGATTTTTTTTTTACCATACTAGGGACTGAACGCAGGGTCTTCACATTGAGTTACACTTCCAGCTCATTTTTTATTTTTCATTTTGAGACAGGTTTTCACTAAATTGCCCAGGTTTGTCTTGAACTTGGAATCCACCTGCTTCAGCCTCCTAGAGTCCTAAGAATACAGGCATATGCCATCACATGCAGCTTAGTGAGTGCTTTTATTTTGTTGTATATAAGGCTATATATTTTAAACCAGGCATGGTGGTGCACACTTATATTCCCAGCACTTGGGAAGATGAAGCAAGAGGACTGCCACAAGTATAAGTCCAGTCTGAACTACCAATGAAATGTTTTCAACACTTGATTGAAAAAAAAAAAGAGATTGTACATTTTAAAACATTTCATAATTCTATCAAATACACTTCTGGGAATATGGTTCAGTGGTGAACAGCAGAAAAACTGTCTCTCTGATTTGGTGTCTAGATGCTAGACTACAGCAACATGAGGAAGAGGAGAGAAGTGTTCCCCGGTACCTAGCAAGGATCTGAAGTGAGAACTGAAGCCCACAGGGAGAACAAAGGAAGAGACTTTAATGCAGAAGAAGCAGGTGGCAAGAGGCACTTTCTTCCTGAGCCCTAACTCACTGAGTAAGAGGGACAGTTTGAACCTGCAGACACCCAGTGACGACTGGTGAGCACTATAGCCTCTGTGGAGAAATGCTCCAGTGGAACAAAACATTGCAGTGGTGGTTGAGTCATGCAGGTTCAGATGACCTCAGGAGAGAGTGATTGGCCAGGAGCCATCTTGAAGAGGAGCTGATTGGCTCAGAACTCAGAGCAGCTGTGGGCTGGCTCCATCTGGAGGCTTCTAGTGTCAGGGGAGCAGAACTGAGTTGGAGTTGGGAAGAAACGTACAGGATGTCACAGGCTGAATAAATCAGGTTCCAACTTCATAGCCAGAAAACAAACTGAACTTCACTGGACCTACAGGTGCAGGCTTCCTGGGATTACTCACTACCTCACCATAAAGCTACAGCTGGCTGACTGGGAATAATTAACATGGATGTGGGCTCTGTCTATCCATTTCTTCTACCAGTGACAGAAAAGATAAGCCCTCACTTGGAAAATAGTTTTCTTTTCTTCTTTTTTTCTCCCAATATTTTTGTTTTGTTTTATTTTGTTTTTTCTTTTTTTCTGAATAATTCTTGTTTTTATGACTGTAAACATGGTTTCTAGTTTTTTTGCTCTGTTCTGTTTTTATTTCTTCCTTCTCTCTTTCCCTGTCTTCTCCACCAGTTCCCCAAAATTTAAGTAATATTCCTTTATCCTCTAGCCTTGCTTCTAATCTCTTCCTCTTCTTCTATTTCTCTATTATTCCCCCTAACCTTTATAAATTTTTCCCCTGAGGCAAAGTCAACATATTAAGGACAATTTTACTGTATACAATTTTATGCTTTATTTTAAACTTTGTTATATAACCACAAATCTAGTTCATATGGTTAAAGGTGGTAAATTAATGGTTACCTCAGTTTGTCATTTTCTACACTGCATCTGATGCTATTGTGATTACTGATTGTACTACTTTAGCCAACGGGACATCATTGTTCTAATCAGTTGTTCTTCCTGGTATGCCAAGACTGAGACTGCCTAAGGGTCATAAACAACTTTGGACAGTGCCAAATATACAGGAACTTCTCATCCCCAATAAACTGAAGGGGTAAGGTCTTACAAAAGAATCAAAAACAAGAAACCAGCTACACCTGGACTACATCTCTGAGAATGAGTCATTTCCTAAAGATTCTAACTGCCAGCAATAAATTTACTTACCATAAGCAATTTAAAAGCATTGACTGAAAAATTAAACTAAAATAAATGAATAAATAAAAAATGAAAAGACACTTAAGCAAGATGCAACTGCAGACGTGGCCATGAGATGAAACAATCCAAAGCCACTCACCTGGACTCTCTCAAGTGGTAAAACTGGAAGTAACAAAGCAGAAGAATGAGGTTCCAGGAAAAAATCAAATCAGAAATAATTTCTCAGATAACTACAGAGATGATGACCACGATGAAAGATTTGGTGTGTGACTTTAGAGCAGACAGACAAAAAATTAGACAAGCTTATGAAAATTATGGATGAATGCTCAACATTCAATAGGAAACAAATAGAATCCATGAACTAGATTCAAACAGATATCCAGGAGATAAAAAAATTCCATTGAAATTATATGTAGTAGAATGATCCAATGTGAGGACAGAATATCAGATCTAGCAGACAAGACTGTGGTTAGCAATCATGAAAAGAATGATTTCTTTAAAATAGCAAGGGACCACAAGAAATCAATTCAGCAACTGCTTAGATGATGCAAAGAACAACAGAAGACTCAACAGAGTCAATGAAAAAGCAGGCAATAGTGCAAATGACATAAAAAACCTGTTCCCATAAGTAATAGGAGAAAACTTCCCAAGCAGTGAAAAAGAATTTGACATACAGATAAGTGAAGCATATAGAACCCCAATTAGCCAAGATCAAAACAAAATTTACACCACGGCATATAATAGTCAAGATTCAAGAAATTCAACACAAGAAAAGAATGCTAAAAGCTGTTAGAGAAAGGAATCACCTATAAAGGAAAAGACAGAATCATAGCAGATTTCTCAACACCAACCTTCAAGTCAAGGAGAGCTTGAAGTAAAGTATTCAAGCCCTAAAAGAAAACAACCTCCAACCCAGATTGATGTAGTCTGCAGAATCATCTTTCAAAGTTGATTTAGAAATAAGGTACCTCCATCATAAGAAAACCTGAAGAAATTCATGACCACCAAGCCAGCACTCCAAAATGTTCTGAAGGAAATTCTAGAAAGAGGTAACATGGACTAAAAACTCCAAAAACCCCAATAGAATGAATCCAGCAGGCAAAGGACATGATTAAGCAGACAAGAAAAAAGGGATACAACAATAGGAATATAATAGGACAAGGATAAGTCAATACATATCAGCCATAACCACCACTGTAAATGGTCTCAATTCACTAATCAACCAAAATAATGTGGGCCTGGTTGTCATCCAGATGCTGCAATATAGCATCATGAGGAAGACAGGGAGGGAAGTGGGTCCACTTGAAGAATCTGAAGTGTGAATTGAAACCCACAGAGAGAGTGAAGAGAAAAACTTCAATGAATAAGAAGGAGTTAGCCGGCAACACTTTCTTGCTGAGATGTGACTCACTGCACAGAGGAGTGGTTTGAACCTTTGGACACACAGTCATGGTGACAGTAATGGCTGGCAACCCTGGAAGCCTCTGCAAGGAGACACAGCAATAGAGGGGATCAGCAGACGTGGAGGACTGCACTGGCTGGCAGTGAGTGCAGAGGACTTAGTCTTCCCATGAAAGAGACTGACTGACCAGGAGCCATTTTGGAGATGAGCAGGCTAAGCTCAGACTTCAAATCTGCTGCTGGCTCCAACAATTAGCTCCCAACTCAGCTCAGACCTGCAGAAATTGCTCAGGTGGCAGTGATCCAAATTCATCTAATCTCAGGGGAGGCCTGCTAAGATTATCCACTACCCAGCCAAAAACTACTGTTGGCTTGCTGGAACAAACTGGCATAATTTGGAACTCTGTCTCAGGCCCAGGAGTTTGGCTCAGTGACTTAAGCGCCTGTTTGACAGGCGTGAGGTTGTGAGTTCAATCCCCAGTGCTGCAAAAAAAAAAACAAAAAAAAACAAACAAACAAACAAACAAAAAAAAAACGTGGAACTCTGTCTCCAGATTGTCTACCAGGGAAGCCAGGGAGAATCTTAGAAGTGGATGGTTTTTCTTTTTTTCTCTTTCTCCCTCATTATTTTTACAAGTGTGTGAACATGGTTCCTAGCCTCTTTGTAGATGTGGTTATGTTCTGTTGAAGAACAGAACAGAACCACTTATCTCTTCCATCTTTCTTTTCCTTCAGTCTTCTGCAATAGTTTCCCAAAGTGGGCATGATCCTCCTTTGTCCTCCAAGCTTACTTCTAATCTCTTCCTCTTCTTCCACTTCTCTATGTTCTACTTAATCCATTTTAAATCTTAACCCCCAAGGGCAAAATTGACACATTAAGGACTTATATACTGCATATAATTTTCTGGTTTCTTTTACATTTTGTTATACAATCATAAGTCTAGTTCATAATGTTAAAAGTGGCAAATTAAGGATTAGCTCAATTCGTGGTTTTCTAGGCTGTGATGTATGCTGTTGGTACCACTATAGCCAAAATTGACATTGTTGTTCAATACCTGACATTATTGCTATTGGTCCTGGTATTCCATAACTGAGATTGACTAATGGTCACAGAAAATACTGTGGCACAATTTCAAAGAACCAGGGACTAGGACAAACAAGCAACAACTTCTCATTTCCAACAAACTGAAGAGGTAAGATCTTCCAACAGACTCAAAACCCAAAAACCAGCTACACCTGGAAGATACCTCAGATAACAAGTCATCACTTAAGGGTCTTAAATACTACCAATAAAGCAATCCACCACAGGCAATTTACAAATATCACTACGGGAATTAAACTATAAAAGAGAGAAAAGAAAATGAGAAGACACTTGAGCAAAATGCAACCCCAGTCATCTAACTCACCAAAGGCAAATCTAGGAGGCAATGAGATGGGACAATCTGAAAGCACCCTCTCCGAGTGGAAACAACAAAGCAATTGAATAAGGCTCTGGGAAAAATGAAATCAGAAATAATCTGAGATAACTATAGAGATTACCAAAATACATACCATGCTTAGTGACATTAGAGCAGACACAGACAAAAAAATAGATGAGCTTAAGAAAATTATGGAAGCTCAGCACAGGAAACAAATGGAATACATAATGTAGAGTCAAGCAGACAGCCAGAAAAATAAAAACTCCACTGAAAGTATTCGAAGCAGATTAGGGCAATACGAGGACAAACTCTCAGATACTGAAAACAGGCTTGTAGTTAGCGACCAGGAAAATAAAGATTTCTCAAAAATGAGACCATGAGAAATCAATCCAGCAGCAGGTAGATGAGACAAAGAAGAATAACTTAAGATTGATTGGAGTCACTGAAAAAAGCAGGAGATACCACAAATGACATTTAAAAAATGTTCACAAACATCATGGCAGAAAACTTTCCTGGTATAGAAAAAGAATTTCACATACAGATAAACAAGGCATATACCACTCCAATTAACCATGATCAAAAAAATCTATAGCCAGGCATATCATAGTCAAGATTCCAGAACTTCAACACAAGAATAAAATCCTAAAAGCTGTTAGAGAAAAAAACAAATCATATATAAAAAAAGCCCATCAGAATCACAGCTGACTTCTCAGCACAAACTCTCAAGTCAAGGAGAGCTTGGTGTGAAGTACTCTATGTTCTAAAGGAAAACAATTTTCAACCCAGATCAATGTATCCCGTAAAAGTATCTTTCAAAATTGATGGAGCAATAAGATACTCTCATGACAAAGAACATCTGAGGAAATTTATGACCACCAAACCAGCACTCCAAAATGTTCTGAAGGACATTCTAGAAAGAGATAATAAGGACCACAGCTCCATGAACCCCAACAGAAGAATCTACCACGGAAGGTAAACAATTAGAGGGAGGAAAAAGGGAATGCCAAAATAGAAAAATAACATGACAAGAAAAAGTCAATACATATCAGTTATAACCATCAATGTTAATGGCCTCAATTCACCAATCAAAATACACAGACTGGCAGAATGGATCAAGAAGCAAGATCCAACAAAATGCTGCATACAAGAAACATATTTAATTCAAAAAGAAATTCAAAGACTGAAAGTCAAAGGATGGAAAACAATATTCCATGTGACAGGAGCCCAGAAAAAAGTAGGGGTAGCTATTCTATTTGCAAACAAAGTGAATTTCAAGCCAAGACTGATTAAGTAAGGTAAAGAAGGACTCTACATTCTCATAAAGGGAACAATCCAAGAGGAAGAAAAACAATTATAAATATATATGCAACAAATACCAGTGTACCCAACTATATAAAAAAATTACTAATGGATGTGAAAAATCAAATAAGCCCTAATACAATTGTATTTAGACATCTCAATACCCCACTGTCATAAAAAGACAGATCAACTAGACAAAAAATCAATAATGAAATATTAAAACTAAACAAAACTTTTGAACAAATGAACTTAGTTGATGTCTATAGAGTGTTCAACCACATAACATCAGAATACACATACTTCTCAGCTGTACACAGGACATTCTTCCAAATAGACCATATACTGGCTCATAGAACATGCTTAAGTAAATGCAAAGGAGCTGAAATTATCCCATGCATATTATCAGACCACAGTGCAATGATATTGGAAATCCATGACAAAAGAAACTCCAAGAATTTCATAAACACATGGAAATTAAATATCACCCTGCTGAACAATCAGTGGGTCACAGATGAAACTAAAGATGCACATTACAACAACACTGAGATTTTATCTCACTCCAGAAAAAATGGCTAGTATCGGAAACCAACCACTAACAAATGCTGGTGGGGCTGTGGGAAATGGTACCCTTCTACACAGTTGGTGGGAATGTAGACTGATGCAACCACCATGGAAATCACTGTGGAGATTCCTCAGGAATCTAGGACTAGAGTTTCCATTTGACCCAATTATTCCCTTTCCTGTTATCTTCCTAAAAGAATTAAAAGTATCATAACCACAGTGATATATGGGCACCCATGTTTATAGTGGCACAGTTTATAATAGCTGATCTTGGAAACTGTCCAAATGCCCATCATCTGATGAATGGATAAAGATTTTTTTTGTACAAAGGAGAATTACTCTGCCATAAAGAAGGGTAAGTTTGAGACATTTCTAAGTAAATGGATACACCTTGAGACCATACTCTTAAGTGAAATAAATTGGACACACATGTAAATACTGTATTGTTTCTCTAGTGTGAGAAACCAAAAGTGTAAATAAGGAGCAAAATGTATATTAGACATTGGGAAATGGGAAGAAAATGTTCAAATGGGAAGTGGAACAAGGGAGGGAGGAGGAAGAAAGGAAGAAAGGGAGAAGGAAAAAAAGAAATTGGAAGGAAAAAATGGAAACAAAGCTTTTGTCAATAAGGATGGGAATAGGTTGTTGAAGGGAAGGAAAAGGAATGGGGAAAAAAAAGGAAGATATATCATGTACATGTATAAATTCCCTATAATGAATGCTATCATTATGTATATCTCAAATACAATAAAATTTTTAAAAATAATTACATTAAATAATAATGTGGCAATGTAAAAAAATAACACAGCAACTGATACAAGCATTTTCTAGGAGCTATTCACTCAGTGCATATTGACCTACTAAACCCTCAAAATGACCAGGTGAAGCAGGACTGCTATTACTTGTTTTTATACAGGAGAAAACTTAGGAGATAAAAATTTATGCTTTGTCTAAAGTTTTACAGTAGCAGGATTCGAGTCTTGATTCTTGATTTCAAAGCCCCCACGCTATACCACCAATCCACACTGCCTCCTCTATCAGGAAGTTAAAACTGCAAGGTCCTCAGTTCAATTTCCAGTACCCCAAAAATAAGTTAAAACTGCCCTTTCTTCTACTGCATACCAAACTTGGCATGCATTTAGAGTTAAGCTCATCCACTAAAGAAAAATCCCATTTTCTTCACCAGATTTCACTCATACCTATCCCAAGAGGGTCATGAGACACCCACAAGCTTTGTTTCCTGCTCAGGTAAACTGAGACACCATAAGACGCCCCTGAGGCCTGCTGACATCCACCTGGAAGAGAATCTAAGGGCTGGAATGAAGTTGGATAAGATCATGGACTCGAATAATGCAAAATACTGTCTCAGGCATCCAGTTACTCCGTACAAGCACCTAAAAACAGGAACTGTATCTCACTGAATCTTATCTCCATATCTAGCTGGTTTCTAGTTATGCTTTGTGTGTAATTATGAGTTTTTTAAATGTTGTAGTACTTCACTGAACCTGACAGTCCTTGAATTCCTTGGCCATCATAAGCAAATGTTACATATGTAAATCTTTTCCTTTCAACATTGGACATTATTGATATTTAACACTTCCCATCACCTGTAGCCGTGTGTGACTGTGACACAGGATAGATTCTTTCCATTCTAAGAAAAGGATTCAGACGCTTTTCCCGTTGCAGCGGAAAGATCACTTTGGTAATAGCATTCGTGATTCTTCTCCATTCCAGGATCAAGCCTGGTAAAGGATGCAATGCCTTTAATTTATTTAAAACATCCTGCCAAAAAAATACAATAAAGTAAGACTGGACTCTTGTTCAAATTCTGTAGCAAACTAAAATCTTTAGGTAAAAAATACAATCTCACAGTTAAATTTGATAATTGCTATACCCACAAATCAAAATCACTGTTTAGGCTTTTTAGAAATTACCATAAAACTATGATTAGTACAGTTTATGAAATGCAAATGTGGTGGTGCTGGGTACTATCAATTCAGAGTGAGCTGTTTAAAATCAGTTAATGAAGTAACTGACTCCCGCACCCTGTCAAGAATTTACATCATCTCTTTTCTTTATGTATTTCCTCCTCCGCTCTTCCATGACTTCAAGGATCTCAGCTGGCTCCTCTTGCCCCGATACTTACATGGTTCCATACTGAGGAAATCAGAGGATATTTATTTTTAGAATCTTCTCATTTCCATGCTATGGACTTCTAAGAAACTATTAAGGAATAGGAACTGGTGGGGTGAGACTAAGGAAAAGCTGAGCTGGGGAACAGGGCTGGGGACATTTCCCATGAGAAGACAAGTTACATTTCATGGTTTAAGAGTCAAAATTCTACAGAATGGCAGCTTGGACAGCTCTCCACAGTAGATGTGGCTACATTTTCTTTCCTTATTTTTCTATTGAAACTTCAATAAAAATGGAACATTAAACTGTCTTCTCTCTGACTAATGCATACTCTTTCTATGAATTGTCATTAGCAAATTTCCTTTGAAAATAGCAGATTATATTCTTTGTGTGTGTGTGTGTGTGTGTGTGTGTGTGTGTGTGTGTGTGTTTCAGACAGGGTCTCGCTATGCAGTTCACGATGCCGTTGGGCTCAGTTTGTAGCCCAGACTTGTCTCAAACTTGCAACAATCCTCCTGCCTCAGCCTCCTGTGTGCTGGGATTACAGGAGTGTCACCACACCTAGCTAATGTGACAACAGAGGTTACAGTATATCTCTACACTTTGTTTTTGTTTTTTTGTTTTTTTGTTTTTTTTTTTGGTACTGGGGATTGAACTCACAACCTCGTGCTTGCTGGGCAGGCACTAGTGCCACTGAGCTATATCCCCAGTTAATTTTTAATTAATTATTTTTGGTACCAGGAATCAAACTCCGGACCTTGCGCTTGCCAGACAGGCAATGTGTTGCTGAGCTAAATCCCTGGCCCTTTTATTCTTAATAAATTCATAGAAAACTTATTATTTCCATCTGGAACTAAAAAAAAAAAGTATTCTTTTCTTTTCTCTATACCACTGTCCATATCCATGTAACTATACATATTGTATTGTACTATAAGACCAAGAGTAGTGGTTGACAATCATTAGATAATGTTAAGGACTTTATTCTGTTTTACTGGAAAGAAAAATGCAACTGATAACTCAGTTAATGGTCCTGATTTTTCATGCCCAAATTTTTTGGGCTACTGAGCCACAAACCAGTTTGCTTGCTTATATGTCAATAAATCGGAGTGGTGGGCTGTGTTTTCATCAGCATTCTTTTGAGACACTAAAATGCTAAATGCACTTAAGAATGTGCCCTGTAACTGTCCCAAAATGTACCTTGCTGGTGCTGAATCGTCTCCCCAGCCTCTGTTTGTGTGCCTGCTCACTGCCTCGTCTGGTAGAACCCAAGGTCTTCTTGCTGCTTTGGATTTTCATCTCTCCGTCTGGTGGCAACTTCAGTTGTAAAAACAGAACCTGCAAGAAATTAATGCTACTTTATTGAAGAATCAAATTGTAAGTACTGTCTTTTAGAAAATATTTTTTAAATTTATTAGAGGAAACAGTCTCTACAGTTTAACATGGGATGGAAGAATATTTCTTTGGCTAACTTAGAATTATCAGTCTTAATAAATGATGGTAACAAAAACATACGTGTCAGGTTAAGCTATCTCTACTCTGATCTGGGCACTATTAGATATTAACACAGCTTTTCAACAAGAACAAGAGTGTGTACATGCCGTACTGAGCAACTGGCAAATAAGTTACTGACACTGAGATTTGAGGAAGCTCTGAGAATTATGTCCTGTCCTAATTGCCTCCTGAAGTGTTGCTCAGACACTTAACCCCTATTGAAGGTCAACACAACAGTATGTGTGTCTACCCTATGATGAGAAAATCACATGTCACAATAAGGAAGGGTCTGGAAGCTACTGAGTTCCTCCACCACGATCCTGGACCTAGAAGTCCCGAGGTGCAGAAAGCTAAGAGCAGGTACCAATCCAATGTGGCCGCAGTGAAGACTAGAGACCGGCAGGGAAGCACCCACTGAAGAAGCCAGGCCTTCACAGGAGGAATCCAGACTCTGGGGCAGAGAGGAGACCCCATGTGAACCTAATCCTAAGGCAAATTAGAGGGGTCACACACCAGTCAATCCAGAACATTATTTACTATGCCCATTCTTTCACTTATATACCTTGAATGAGGTTTAATGAATCTTGGATTATTTTGCCAATATTAATTCTGAAAATTAAAATCATTTGCATAATTACAAGATTTTTTTCCCTCATAAGTTGGACCAGACCAGAAGGAAAGCTATGTCTGTGCCTCCCCAAGATGATAGTGATGACAGAAAGATCTGACTCCAGTTTACAGTAGGAGTGGTAACAACCATGGTCTTGGGAGTGAGAGGTATATATTAGGGGTGACTTTGCATATTGATAAGGATTTAGCCCTAGAATTGTGTTACATAAATATGAATATATGCACCCACAGGGATTAGGGCTGCCACATTTAGCAAATAAAATTTCAGGATACTTAGTTAAGTTTTAATGACATACAGCATAATTATACTAAAGTATTATCTGTCATTTATCTGAAATTGAAATTTAAAACTGAGCAGCCTATATTTTTCAAAAAATCTTAGCATAGATATCAAAGGTATATGAATGGCAAGATAGAAGGAAAAAATGAAATAACTAAATAGGGAAAATGGAACATTACTAAAGTAACAATGAAGCAACAGTCCCAAGAAGGGAGACTGATGAATAAGACAAAACAAACATTTTGAGTTACTATTTAGAAAGTTTTTAAAGTATATTAAAAAAGCCTTAGAGTCTCCCTAAGTTTCGCAAGCTGGGTTCGCACTTGCAATTCTCCTACCTCAGCCTCTCAAAATGTTTTAGGTCTTTATGTTAAAATGGAAGTTACCTGGAGAGGTAATTTCAAAATACACTTTTTATTGTTTTAAAAAACAAGTTTTCTTCAGAATTAATCAAGAAAAGTTCAAATATAAAATACCTTTCTACAAGGCCAGCCTGAACTACATAGTGAGACCCTGTCTCAAAAAATAGGGCCGGGGATTTAGCTCAACAGCCTAAATGCCTCTTTGGCAGGCACCAGGTTGTGAGTTTGATCCCCAGTACAAAAAGAAAAGAAAAGAAAAGAAAAGAAAAGAAAAGAAAAGAAAAGAAAAGAAAAGAAAAGAAAAGAAAACCTTTCTAGGAAACTTTCATTTTACTACAATAACCTAAAAAGGATCCAGTGTAACATTAAAGGTCATCTGCTTTAGCCTGGGTTTTGGTGTGGTCTGTGGTTCATGGAATCACAAGGGCACAAATTCCAGTATTGGCCCCAACCTTGCTTGTGCTGAAACCCAGAACTTCTCTATTTTTGATAAGTTTCCCACATACTTTTATGTGCCATCAGCTAAGTATTCACTTGAAGACGTCTAGGCTAAAAATTTCAAAAGACAACACACAAATGCTGGGCATGCTTGTGCAGGTCTGTGATCCCAGGACTCAAGAGGCTGAGTCAGGAGGATCACCCTGAGTTCAAGGCCACCCTGGGCTACATAGAGAGTCCAAGGCCATCTGAATTGCATAGTATGACCCTGTCTCAAAAAAAAAAAAGTACACACACAGCACCACCAAATCCCACTGAATTCATCAATATACCACATGATTAAAGGAAATGTTTATTGTTTTCAATAAAAATGTATCCATGGTTTAAAAACAGGCATTTTATAAGCATTTATAACATGTCCTGTGCACTTACTACATGATGGTCCCTATTCTATGCATTTTGCTTTTATCATTCATACCTCAAGCAACCCTCTGAGCTATTTATATCATGAACCTCACTTTACTGAAGAAGAAGTTAGGTCACACAGTGTTGCTACGCCGGCACAAAGTCACTACCTGGTTCCTAACTGGAGAAGCAGCACCAATATCAGAGTCCAGCTCTGAACACTGCGGCCCCTCCCACAGGACACACGACTGTGTCACCTGGAAGACAAGGAGCACAGATGCAGCAAGTGTGCCTGGCACCCTTCTAAAACAGCCTGCCTGACTGCTGCAGGAAAGAGTGGGGTGAGAGGAGAGACTGCAGTGCCAATCAGGGAAAATAAAATACGGGTACATGTTGTCGAAGTTTACGTAGGTGACAAAAAAACTAGGCTTAAAAAGAGAAGTCACGAATACTCGTTTTTTTGTTTGCATCTCAGAAAAACACCCAATTTCCTACCCTAAACAAAGATGTCGGCTGAGGCCAGGGAGGGGTTATGAAAGGACTAACTCTATGGAGGCACAGCTATCCTGTTACGGGTCTATAACTACAAATTATTCTTTCGACAAATAGGTGAGCTGTAAATGTATGGTAAATGTTTACAGGTAAAAACCATTATGGTAGGGCCGGGAGTTTACGTCAATGGCTTAAGCGCCTGTCTAGCAGGTGGTGAGGTTCTGAGTTTGATACCTGGTGCCACCAAAAAAAAAAAAAACACGTTACGGTAAAAGAAAAATTGCCATTAATCCCCTTCAAAATACTCACTCTTGCTTCGAACACACCCACTGCTCTTTCCACCTTCTTTTAAAGAAACTTTTTTATTCATTTGTGCTTGCAATACATGATTACATTCACCATGGGAAGTTGGTATATGTACATGATACATTTTAATTCTTTTTGGTTTCATTTCTACACCCTGTCCTCCATCTCTCAGAGTTCCTTCCCACCTGCAAAAGGTCTATCTCCCTGGTTCCTATTATATTTTGTTCTGCTCTTTATACTGTGAGTTTCTCATATAAGAGAAACTATGCGATATTTAAGATTGTGTGTCAGAATTACTTCACTTAATATTATGGTATGAAGTTGAACCGATTTTCCTAAAAGGAATCAAATTTATCCTTTTTTGGGGTTGTTGGAGACCACTATAAAGGGGCTTTGAGCAGGATTTAAAATTAACTAACTGGCTTTCTGTTTATCTGTGAGCCTGTCCAAGGCCTAGGCTCCTTGCCTGGCGATGGGAGCTGATTCATAGTAAGTAACCTCTATGAATCACTGGTCCTGACAGAGATCTGTAGTGACCTGTGATGTCAGAGATACCTCAAAGGTCAAAATAAGGTCACCACCAAAGACACCTGGCTCAGACTCAAGTAAATAGATAGAGACTGCAGCTGCAGTCCTGTTCCCACCATAAATGTCATCATGGAGATAAGACAGTTCTCCTTAATTGGCACAATTTACTACTTGAAAAAGTCTTTAAAGTGACTCCCAAGGTCCTGCTCATTTCCCGCACTTTCCTCAGTATCCCCTCTCTTTGTCTGCTTTGATAATAAATACGGGCAAGGAGAGAAGCTCTTTGTCTTAGCCCTCATGACAGCCACAGAGTCAAGAACTCTGCAGGGGCTTTGATCCTCCTGGAGCCCTAAAATCATACCACTTGTCTCATTTATTTAAGCCTTCACCGTACACTCGTTCAGGAGATTGGGGATCAAGGCTGGGTCCCCCATATGGGGTAGAATAATATTCCATTGTGTATAATATCACATTTTCTTTATCCATTCATCTGTTTATAAATATATAGGTTGCTTTCAAGGTATTAGTAGTGCTGCTATAAACATGGGTATACATGTATCACTGTAATATATCTTTAACTCTTCTGGGAGGATGCCTAGGAAGGTGATACTTGGGTTGAAATGAATTTCTATTTTTACTTTTTTTGAAGAATTGTCACATTCCCACAAACAGAGTAGAAGTGTTCATTTTTGCCCATGGTCTCATCAGCATTTGTTAGTATTTGATTTCTTGAAGATACTAATTTTTTCTACAAGAGGTGAAATCTCAGAGTTATTTTAATTTATTCAGTGGCCAGAGGTGTTAAAACTTTTTTCCCATGTATTTATTGGCCATTTGTACTTCTTCCAAAAAATGTCTATTCATTTCAGTTGTCCGTTTTCTGACTGGATCTTTGGGGGGAGGGTTCTGATTTTTTTGAGTTCTCTATATAGTCTAGATATTAGTATTCTGTACAATGAGTAGATACAACAAATTTTTCTCTCATTCTGTAAATTGTCTCTTCACTCTGTTATTTTCTTTGCTCTGCAGAAGCCTTTAATTTGACATGATCGCATTCATTGAGTCTTGATGTTATTTCCTGCACAATAGGATTCTGCTCAGTAAGTCCTTGCCTATGCCTCTGTCTTCAAGAGTTTGACCTGTTTACCCTCCAGAAGATTAAGTGTTTCTGTTTTAATAACTAGATCTTTGCTCCATTTTAATTTTAGTGTATGGTGAGAGATATAGATCCAGTTTCAATCTTCTGCATACGTACAGCCAGTCTTCCCAGCGTCGTTTGTTAAAGAGGCTATCTTTCCTCTAACATATGCTTTTATCCCCTTTATCAAAGATTAGATAGCTCAGCATATCTGGGGCCTTTTCTGCATCCTCTATTCCATTGGTACACATCTATTTTTGTGCTAGTACACTGCTGTTTTATCACTGCAGCTTTGTAATATAATTTGAAATATAGGATTGTGATGCCTCTTGATTTGTTCCTGTTTCCCAGGATTGCTTTTGCTTTATCTTCTGGTTTGATATGAATTTTAGGATTGTTTTCTCTTATTCTGTGAGGAATGCTGCTGGTATTCTGATTATGATTATACTAAAAATCTATATATCATTTTGGTTTGGTCATTTTTACAATACTGGAGACACCTATCCAGGAACGTTTTCTGATATCCTCTTCAAACCTCCTTTACTAGATTACTATAGTTTTCATAATGGAGTTTTTAACTTCTTTTGTTAATTCCTAAGTATTTAATTTTTCTGGAAGCTGTTTTGAGTGGTATTGCTTTCCTAATTTCTTCTTCAGTGGGCTTATTATTGATGTACAGAAGTGTTCTTGTGTTGGTTTTGTATCCTACTGTCCTGCTGAATTTGATCCTTAGTTCTAGGAGCCCTTTGGTGGATTTTATTAGATCTTCTTTATAGAGGATCATGTCATCTGGGTATGAGGATAGTTTGACTTCTTCCTTTCCTATACATATTCTTATTATTTCTTTTTCCCTTGCCTAATTGCTCTAGCTAAAGTTTCAAGTACTATATTAAACAGGAGTGGTAACAGTGGACATCTTTGTCTTGTCCTTGATTTTGAAGGAAAATTTTCAGTATTTTCCCATTCAATATGATGTTGGCAGTAGGTTTATCACAAATAGTTTTTATGAGGTTGCAGTAAGGTCCTTCTATTCCTATTCAATCTGTTCCTATTTAAAAAAATTTTTTTTATCATGAACAGATGTTGGACTTTGTCAAAGGTTTTCTCTATGTCTATTGAGATGATCACATATGTGGTCTTTGCTCTTGCCTCTGTTTATGTGATATATTACGTTTATTGATTTGCATATGTTGAACCTAGAATATTTGAAATGATCCTACTTGGTCATGATATATGATCTTTTCAATGATTTTTTACATTCTATTTGCCCATATTTGGTTGAGGATTTCTGAACCTATGTTCATTAAAGAGACTGGCTTGTACTATTTTTAGTTGAGTCCTTATCTAGTTTTCAAATCAAGGTAATGCTAGCTTCTAGGAATGAGTTTAGCAGTACTTCTTTCCTTTCAATTTGATCAAAGAATTTAAGGAGTATTGGTATTATATCTTCCCTGAAGTTCTTGTACAATTCTGCAATGAATCCACTGGATCCCAGGTTTTTCTTAGCTGGTTAGTTTTTTATTACTGTCTCAATTTCATTTCCCATTATTGCACTACGTGGGTTTTTTTTTTTAATCTTTTTAGTTCAGTTGTATTCATATATATCTAGAAATCTGTCCATTTCTTCTGGATTCCACAATTTATTGAACTATAGGTTTTTGTAGTAGTTAGTACTAATAATCTTTCAGAGTTCAGCGCTATCTACTGTGATTTCACCTTTTTCATTTCTAATTGATAAGCATATTTTCTTTTTGTAAGATTAGTGAAGGATTTGTCTATTTTGTTTATTCCTTTGAAGAACCAGCTCATTGATTCTTTGTATTTCTTTTCCTTAATTTCAATTTCATTAGTTTCCACTCTGATCTTTATAATTTCCTTCCTTTTAATAGCTTTGGAGTTGGATTGTTCTTGTTTTGCTAAGCCCATGAGGTGTATCATTAGGTTATTAATTTATTGGGCTCATTCTGTTTTTCTGATGTGGGCATTCACAGCTATAAACTTCCATCTTAGGACTGCTTTCAACAAGTTCTAGAAGTCTCTTGTGTCTTACATGGTAAGATCAAAAATATGGTGAAGGCTGCTGCAAAATGTCATGCAATGTAAGGGTAGGTTCATAAAAACATTATAGGCTGTTCATATCCACCTTATTCACTGAACGGGCACCATGTGACTTCTAGTTCTTCCCTAAAGTCAAAATGACCATGAGAGATAAACATTGTGCTTTATTTTTTGGTACCACGAATTGAACTCAGGACCTTGCTCTTGCCAGGAAGGTGCCTATACAGCTGAGCTAAATCCCCAGCCAAGGTAAACATTTTGAATTGAAGCAGCTACAAAAGTATAACCTAAAACACAAAAGAGGAAGCTCCATACCAGCTTTAGAAATGGCAAGAATCAAGGGACAAATGTGTTTAAAGTGAGGAGGTGTATTTTAAGGGATATTAGTAGTAACATACCTTTTATAGTAATAAATTTTTTAAAAATTTAATTTCACAGTATTTTTCAATCATACCTCATGTAGTGAGTCTCTCCACTGGCATAGCCAAATCTTCTCCTGGAGCATGTACTTTAGAAGTGTTCTTTTCTACCTTCCTATCTCATAAATACAAATATAATTATTAATTAGCTGCTAGAATATTCTATTCTCATTCTGGTTAATTTTTCTCATTTTTTGGTGTTTAGGCAAACACATTTAGGAGACATGCATCGTTTCAACTCAAAAAATTATTGTCCCCTTTCTCCATGGTCCTACCTCTGCAATGTCACTTGCACTAGTGAAGGAAAAACTGTGGCCGGCTAGTTGATAGGCCTGCAACTCGATTGCATCCAGCTTGGCTTGCATGATGTGCTTCTGGCTTTCACACTCTGCAGTACTAAAGCCAATTCCATTTAATTCTAGCAAGGCCAAGCAGTACTGAGAAGGCATTTCTACTTTGTAGAAAATATCTGAAAGAAAACATTAACAATAAACTGTTAGTTCATCACCTAAGTGACTGGCTGTCAGCATTACCTAAACCATGCAGAATTGGTCTGGGACAATCCAGAGATGCTTCCCAAGCTGTCCTTCAGCATCCATCTCCTGAGAAGATCCTCAAACCAGCAAAGAAAGGTGGCAAAGCTACGTCACTTAAATATTATACTACTGTGCTTGTCTATAGAATAGGAGAGTTGGCAATCCTGTGAAGAGTCTAAATTGTTATAAGACATTATTCCACTCCCAAGATCATGTTTCTGGATTCTACACATAGAAGGAGTGAGGCAACCCACCTTATTTGCTGAACAAACTAAAAAGGATTAATTCTCTTAAGTTTTTCTCAATATTCCTGGACCCACAGTATACACATTTGAATGAAGAACCGACTATGGATGTTTTATATTTTCCAGTGCTTACCAAAGAGTAAAGAAATAAACTCCCAAAACAAAAATCACTATTGTTATGTCTCCTGATATTTCTCAACTGAGCAATCATTCTAAACCAGTTTTCACAGAATTCCAAAGATGCTTTATAAAACAGATGGAATTGAGAGACATTGCATGCTCTGTGGGTCAATATCTATATACTATTTTTGGATATTTATGATGACTATTAGTATATTAAAGGCTCTAAGAAGACTTGAAGAAAGCTACTTTAACTGAAAGTTCTAAAGCTAGCCATAAAACCCGTTACTTAGTACAGAACTTGTTAATGTCCTGAAAAGTAAGCATCCATTGAACATACTATTGCAAATACTGTCTCTAATCATTAAGAAAAAATCCACACTGAAGACTTCAGCTTCCAACAGAATGGGTCAAGACTCAGGGCAATGCCAGTCTGCCCTGCTCAGCCCCACACATACACATTTGTTGAGGCACTGCTGGCTTAATCAACAAGAGAGCTCTCCAGGGATACTCACAAGCTCCATCAAAGGCAAAAATAGAAATGAGAGACACTTGCCTCTTATACTAGGCAAGTAGAGTCTGGCTTTGGGGGCTAGAGCCAGAGTAGAAATTCGCGTCAGGTGGGTTCAGTGAAATGAAGTTCAACCTGCACAGGAGCAGTCCAAGAAGCACAGAATGAGAGTGACAGAGAGGGAGCCTGGACGCACAGGCAGCAGGAAGGACCAGGGCTGTAATGAATCAAAGCTTAAGGAGATACAGATCTTTGAAATAAAGGAGGAAGGACTGATTCCCAAACTCGGTTCTACAACAAAACTCTCTGAAAAGGCTAATGCGAGCCTTTGATCTGTTGTGACCCGGTAACCAGCAGATGCAAGAGCAAAGCCTTTCTAGAGAAAGACTTCCTTCACATTAGTCCTGCAAGGCTCCAATAATCAAATCCTGTACAAATCCACAAAAATAAAAATATATGCAAGGTAGTAGAGAAGCATGAATGGAACTTGGTAGAAACAATAAACCGATTTAGAACCCTGAGACTTGCTCCTTAGAATATATATTCCTTAGAATAAAGCACGGCTGTGAATAAACCATTTAGAAATGTAAGAAATGAACAGAAACAAAGTGGAACAGTAGGAAGATAGCATATAATGAATAAATACACATTAATAATCAAAATACTTGCCAAATTTGTAAGAACTGATAAGTTTGAAAAATAAATAAACTGTAGTTTGTAATACATATCAAGCCCTAGAAAGGTTAAATGGCAAAGAAAAAAGGTACATGAGACAACTCTTAATCAAAAGAAAGCTAATGTTGCCACATTCATATCAGAAAATAGACTAGGAATAAAGATAGCCACAACATAATGGTAGAAGGGCGAGATGATCAGGAAGATAAATCTATTTAACACATATACATACCTAAAAAATGGTTTCAAAATATATAAAGTTAAAATTGACTGAACTACAGGGAAATTTAGATATAGGTTTAAACAACAATCTTAACAGACATTTAAAATTCTGAATCCAGAATTAAAGTACATTTTCTTTCCTGTACATATAGGACATTTATACAACAGCTTAGAATTTAGGTCACAAAGTAATTCTTCAAACATTTCAAAGAATGGGTAGAATGCAAACATGTATCCTAACTACAACACAATTGCAATAAATTGAAGGTAATATAAAAATACAAAATAAAAAGTTCCCATCTATTTGAAAAACAAAAACAATCTTCTGAATAATTCTGACTCATGTCTAAAAGCATCATAACAGAAACTTAAAATATTTAGAATGTAATGATGAAAACATTACACATCAGGGCTATTAAGACATTGCATTAATAGCCTGTGTCCCCCCAAGGACTCGTAATTTGGATGGGGCTGAGTCTGGCATTCGTGACTGGTTTGCTGTCTAGCACTGGGATTGGTGGTGTGAGTGCTGCACCCGCCCAGGGGTGGAGCCAACATACAGGATAAGGTCGAGAGGAAGGCATGCTCTCCCTTGCTCTCTCTTTCTCTCTTGCCAGGTTCGTGTGCCTTGCACCTTGCTGTTTGGTGGCCACCATGAATGGCTGCCACACCAGGCCACGCTGCCTTGGAACCAACTAACTATGGACTGGAAACCCCTGAAAACTGTAAGAAATAAACCTTTCTGTCCCTAATTTTGGGCATCAGGTATTTTGTCTCAGCAGCAAGTGAAAAGTAACTAAGACAGAATTTGATACCAGAGGAGTGAGGTCGTTGCTGTGACTATTCTTAACCACGTGGTTCAAGAGCCTTTGGAAATGGCTTGTGGGAAGAGTTTGGAAAGGTTTGGAGATAACACCTGAATGCATAGAGCTGGAACAGCTTAAGTTGTTCTGTATGGGAGATCCTGGTCAGAGCTCAGGTGACCAGAAGGCTGATAGAAAACCTGCCAGTAAAGACCAGGCTCGGGAGGTTTGTGCTGGGAAGAAGAACTGCATTGGTTGTTGGACTCCACATGAAGTGTGTTACTGCTTGGCAGAAAGTTTGTCTGCATTCTGCCTGTTCCCAGAGACTTTGCCTGAGACTGAGATTAAGGGCAATGGATGATTAGTCTGGTAAAAGAAATTTCTAGGCAGCCAAATGTTGAAATGGTAGCCTGGCTATTGCTGGCAGCTCTTAGCCAGATTTGTGCTGCAAATCAAGAGCAAAGAGCCCAGCATGGTGATTTAAAACCTTGTGAGTTTGGCCAGAAATCTGTGGACTGTAAAGATAGAGCTGAGACCTAGATTGCTGAGAAGGAAAAAAAAAAAAAAAAGATGGCCTAGGGGCATTCCAGGAAGCAGTGGGCCTCTACCCTTTGCAGCCTCAGGCCTTCAAAAGTGGAAGAGTTTGCCCAGAGGAAAAAGCCGCAGAGCACCATGTTCCAGAGTGGTGACAGAGGCCACAGGAGGTTCCAAAATGGCGGTGGCCACACCAGATTCCAGAATGGTGGTGGCATAGCGAAGCTTTTCCTCACAATCAGGTTCAGAGAACTCAGCAATCCAGGCAGTCAACCCCTACAGCCAAGGGAGAGGAAAGCCTGGCTACTGCTCCAGTTGGCAGTGGACCTTGGCAGCATCCACGTGGCACTGGTTTTACACACAAGGAAAATGTGCAGCTCCCACCACACTTTCAGAGGACAATATGTAAAGAGGTAAGGGTGAAGGCAGGGGTGCAATGGAAACTCCAAAGGTTTGAAAAAGCCATAAAAGTGGATCGTCCAAGAAAAGCTGCAAGAATCAAACAGAGTGGGTTTAAGAAAGGAGTTATGGAAGTTAAAACTCCTGCAAGTGCCGCAGGGGTGGAATCACTCAAGCCTTTTGGATATTACAACCAGATTGCTTCAGATGCTGAGTGTAGAACTCCAGGACTTAATGTTTGCCCTGCTGGATTTTGGACTGGCTTTGGTTCCAATGCTTTGTATTCCTCTGTTTGTAACTTTTGGAATGGTAATGTTTATCTTGTGCCTTTATATGTTGGAAGTGTTTAACCTCATTTTCATTTGTACAGGGGGTTACAGTTAAGAGTTTTCCATAGATCTCGGAGGATATTTGGGATTTGGATTTTTCAGCAATGCTGGAACTGTTAGGACTTTGACAACTCTTGGAGATGGACTAATTGTCTTTGCTATGAAGGATATACATGAGTCCTTAGGGGGTCGGGGTGGAATGTATTTGTTGATCCTGTGCACCCCCAAGGACTTGTAATTTGGACAGGCTGAGTCTGTCATTCATGATTGGTTTGTTGTCTAGCACTGGGATTGGTGGTGTGAGTGCTGCACCTGCCCAGGGGTGAAGACGACATACAGAATAAGGACGAGAGGAAAGCATGTTCTCTCTTGCTCTCTCATTCTGTCTTGCTGGGTTCACGTGCCTTGCGCCTTGCTATTTGGTAGCCACCATGAATAGCTGCCCTGTCAGGCCATGCTGCCTTGGAGCCAACTGAGTATGGACCAGAAATCCCTGAGAACTGTAAGAAATAAACATTACCTTCCCTAATTTTGGGCATCAGGTATCTTGTCTTGACAACAAGTGAAAAGTAACTAAGACAGACATAATGAAAGTAATGCTTTCAGGGAAATTTATAGCCTTAACTACTTTAATTAGGCAAGAAGGAAGGTAGGTGTGGTGGTGCACACCTGTAACGCCAGCACTGTAATGCTGAGGCAGAAGGATCGCTGCAAGTTTGAGGTCAGCCTGGGCTACACAGCGAGTTCAAAGCCAGCCTGCACTACATAGCAAGACCCTATCTCAAAAAAAAAAAAAGAAAAGAAACAAAAAGTTATGAATTTTGAGTCAAATTTAGGAAGGAGACTACAAAATAAAAGATGAATTAGAAGAAGTAATATTTACATGTGAAACAAAGGAAATAGAAAACAAAAAGAGATATAAAAGGCAAATTCTGGTTCTTTGAAAAGACTGAAAAAGTCTAAATAATTGCAGTGAAATTAAATAAATAATATGAAAGAAAAAAGTAAATAAAGTTGAGATAGAAAAATATATAATTACAAAACTAAAAGATGCTATTAGCAAGAGGTCTATGCCAATAAATTTGAAAATTTAGATGAGCCAGATTCTTAAAATACATGTAGCTTACCAAAATACAATAAAACATACTTAAATAATCTTACCTATGTATAAAATTGAAATTGTATTTAGTATCTTTCCACAAAGAAACCATTTATAGGCAAATTCTACCAAAATTTCAATGACCATATAATTTCTTTGTGTGTGTGTGTGTGTGTGTGTGTGTGCATGTGTGTGTGGCACTGGGGATCAAACTCACAACTTGACGCCTGCCAGATGGATGCTTAAGCCACTGAGCAACTATATAATTTCAATGAAAGATAAACTCCTACAGAATAAAAAAACTGTTATAGTCATATCATTTCACGAAACTGGAATAACTGTGTTACCAAAAACCAAGAGAGCAAAAGAAAGGAAAATTCTAATTATTTTACAACCAATGAATTGGCAAAGCTGAGACAATATGAATCTATACATCACTATTATACTTTGCTACTTAGTGCAGTTTTTTGGTTTTGTTGTTGTTGTTGTTGTTGTTGTTTTGGTGTTTTGTTTTGTTTTGTTTTGTTTTTTTGTATCAGAGATCAAACTCAACCTCACGTTTGCCAGACAGGCACTTGCCGCTGAGCTATATCCCTGGCTACTTTGCTATTTAGAAAACAGTTACAGAATCATTCCAGATCACAGGTTAGCACAATCTTGAAATGGGGACTATTCCTATGCCATGATAGAGCAATACCACACTCAAGAGGAACTTTTTCAGACACACTAGGAGGCATGTACTCATACAAGAATATTCCTATAGAATGATTACATAAAAAGGAGCTTGCAGAGGAATCAAAGTGAGAGGATGTTACTTGGGAACCAGGAGGAAACTGACAAAAGTGGAAAAAACAAAAAACCAATTAAATGACACAGAAGGAATAGAACACATTGTGAAAGAGAGGTGGGACCTGTCACAGGGTGTGACCTGGAAGTGTAGAAAATGAACAAATACTTGGAGACAAGCTTGGTTCAATCACCCAGAAGGCCAGAGGGGCTATTCAATCAAGAGCACCTGGAGTTAGAGTCTGGGAGTAGCACTGAGGCCAAGAACTCCCAGGCTTTTATTTAGAATACATGTATCAGTCTAATAGGAAAAAGGAGAAGAAAAGCAGCATGAACAAAAAGCTTTCTCAAGGCTAGGCAGTTTTCTCGGGGAAAGGGGAAGGACAACAGCCAGACACAACACGTCTCACTTATCTAAACTTGTTTAACTATTCCACTCCTTGACTCACCTTACATTTCCAGCAGGAGCAGACATGTGTTGTTTGAGCTCTGCTCCTTATTCCTAGGCTGTGGAAAACAGACCCATGTCCAAAACAATAGAAAATGTTCATTTAAAAAAATTTTTTTTGTTTTTGTTTTTTGTTTTTTTGCTGACTACCTCCTTCTGTTCATCTCCCCCCACACCATTTTTATTTCTTTATTTCCCTTTTTCTTTTATATCTGTATGTGCGTGCATGCATGTGTGTATTTCACCTCCTCTTGTCTTTTTCTTCTAATATACTTATAGAGAGTAAAGGAATTTTCCTTTTTCCTTTATTCCTTCTACTTTTACCCATGTCTTTCAACTGACTTCTTTTTTCTGTTCCTTAGTCTTTCTTATTTTTCTTTTCTTTTATTTAGCTCTAATTTTTTCTCTAATCTTTACATTAATCGCAGAATCATTTCTTATCTCCATTTTTCACTGACAATTTTACACCCACTTTTCCCTGTTATCCCCATCTAAATATACAACCTCTGCCACCATTAGGGTCCTCGCCTTCCTCCTGTTTCCTCCTTCCAACACCACATAGTAGAAGATTCAAATGACAAAAGACAAACTATTTTTCTTCTTTCTTTTACCCACCTCTGGCATTTCCAGTCCCCAACACCCTAGGCTTTAAATAACTGATTATATAAAATTACTGCTGAATGCTTCTTTTTTTTTTTAACCATTAGAGGAGACACAGCTATTGAATTGAGTGTATATTCACTGTGGGTCAGTACTTGGGCTGTTACACTTACACCACAACCATAGATCTCCTCTCTAGGACAAAGGGAGATCCAAATTGGGTCTCATAATACGTTCTCAACTTGCCCTGATAGATACCACTATAACTGATTAGCTTGCTACTACTGTAGCTGATTTGATTGCACAGGAATACTCCTGACTCAGTGGACAATTTCATGCCAGTGAATCTGTTGCCAAGTCCTCCATCACACCAAAGGAAAGGAATAGCAGGAGCTCCTAACTCAAGAATTTGGACTGGATCAGAATCAACAAGAATGCCTACAACCTGATGAAAAGAAGTCCTGAGTCTGAGATAGGTTCAGCACTGCAAGTGGAAGGATCAGAGGAGTTATTGGAATTTGAGCACTCAAAACTGTCTGGCAAAGAAGCTATATTTGAATCACATATTCAATCTGCGTTTCCATCAGATATCTTACAGGTTGGGTTTAGGGTTAGGGACATAGTGACAGAACCCAATTCACATAAGTAAAAAACAGAAAGTGTAAATACTGGCACTGAACATATAAAGCTGACAATAATTTATGGGGAGGCAAGATCCTACTAAAAATCTATATATAAGCCACAAACTCTCCTCTGTCCTCTAGTCTTCAACCTGCAGTAATCTCCCAAAACAGGAGGGAAGCAAAAGTCGATATACAGATACCAGACAGACAGACAGACAGATAGACACACAGACAGAGACAGACAGACGAAAAAACACAGATACACATAGAAGCATGGGGAGGCAAAGCAACAGAAGACTCCAAGTTCTTCCAACTCTCCCAAGGTAGAGCAAGGGGCCACAAACGGAGAGGAAAGCAAATACTAGGTAATGGAACTCTACAAAAAGTTTAGAGAAGGGTTGAAGAAACTGGATGTAAGAGGAAATGAAATAAGAGTTCAGAGCAACTTCACTCAATAGGCTCACAGTGAATTTCAGGTAAATAGGAAAAAAACTGGATAATCACCAACCAAAACAGTTCAAAACTTGAATGACAAATTCAACAAGGATATAGAATCCTGAAAGATGTCAGACGGAAATACCTGAAATTTAAAAAAATCTGTATAGAACTGACAAATTGCAAAAATGACCAATGCGAACATAGAGTATGTGAAATTGAGGACAAAACAGCGAATTACAATCAAATACTCCAGCAAGCCACAAAGAAAGTAAGAGAACAAGAGAAAATTAACCACCAATTACTAGGTGACAATAAAAGGACCAATCTAAGGCTAACTAGAGTTGCAGAAAAAGTAGAAAATAAAAAGGTAGTAAACAGATGAGTTTACTAACATGTGTACAGAAATCATAGGAGAAAACTTCCCAAATAAAAGAGTTTAAAAGGTAAGTAAGCAATGCTTATAGAATACCAAATACTCATCAAGTCATAATCTTATAAAATGGCAGATACGCAGCACAAACAAAAAAACAGAATTTTAAAAGTAGCCAGAGGAAAACAAAACAAAACAAAAAAATCACATGTAAAAGTAAGCCAATTAGCTCATCAAGTCATAACCTTATAAAATGGCAGATATGCAGCAGAAACAAAAAACAGAATCTTAAAAGCAGTCAGAAGAAAACAAAACAAAACAAAAAAATCATATAAAAAAGTAAACCAATTAGTATCACAGCAGACTTTTCAACACAAGTCCTATGGTCAGAAGAGCTTGGAGTGAAGTACTTCAAGCTTTAAGAGCAAATAGTTATCAACCCAGATTAACTTATCCACCAAAGCTATGCTTCAAATTAGATGAAGAAATAGGTATTTCCATGGAAAACACCAGGCTCAGAAGATACATGAGTGCTAAACAAGCACACAAGAAAATACTTTAAAATATTCTTGACAGAAATAATGAAACTGACATAGCTAAAAACAGAATAAGGTCAATAGATAAACAGCAACAAAAAGTGTCAGTAAAGGAATAAAGGATTCACCAACAGATAAAGAAGGCAATAATAGGAATTAATCAACACAGATTTGTAATATCCCTCAGTTTAATGGCTTCAAATCTCCTAAAAGACATATTGGTAGACTGGATCAAAACACAGAATGCAACAGTCTGTTGTTTTCAAGAAGCTCATCTCACTGAAAGATATTCATAGACTAAAAATTAAAGGATGGAAAACAGCATTTCATGGACCAGGACCCACAAAACCAGCTGAGGTAAAAATTCTAATGACAGACATGGAAAACTTCAAGGTAAAACTGATTAGAAGAGACAAAGACAGTCACTACACATTAGTTAAGGAACAATCCAACAAAAAGACATACCATTGATAAACATATATGCACTAAATACTGGAGCAACTGCCTTCAAAAAACAAAAATTGCTGGAATTAAAAAATCCAATATACTGGGCATGGTGGCACAAGCCTGTCATCCCAGTGCTCGGGAGTCTGAGGCAGGAAGATCCTTGTGTGTTCAAGGCCAGCCTGGGCTATACAGTGAACTCAAGGTCAGCCTCAACGAGACAGCAAAACCCTGTCTCAAAAAAAAAATCAAATAACCACTAATACAAACCCTACTTTTCCAAAGAGATAGATCAACTAAACACACAAACAAAAAAAAATCAACAAAGAAATATTAGCACTGAACATAACCTTCAACATATGGACTTAATAAATATGTACAAAGTATTCTACACCTCCACACAGACTATACGTTCTTTGCAGTAGTACATGGTACTTTTTCCAAAATAGATCACATACTAGCCCACAAAACCTGCTTAAGTAATTATAAAGGAACTGAAATTACCCTATGCATACTATCAGACCATTGTACAATGAAAATAGAAGTCAACAACAAAAAAGTTCAGGAAAGAAAAAAATCTGGACAATTAAAAACATACTCCTACCGGGTCCCGCGATCCTGCACGCCGCAAGAATCAGCGTGAACCTCAGGGGAATGCCGGCCAGCCTCGCAGGACACAGAGGTACGCAGTCCAGCCCAGATCAGCCCAGGACCCCAGAGCGGCTCACCGGGGACTGACCAACATAGCTGCAGGGACCTGGAGAGCTTGGGCCCCCCCTACCAGAGTGCAGAGCGCACGCCAGCTCCATTCTTCAGCCAAGTAGCTTGTGCGTGCGCCATCCCAGAGCTCGTGCGCAGACCCCCTCACCCAGCAGGGTTGCTCCCGGCGCTGTAGGCCTGGGACCTGGCCACACTTGCCCCGCAGGCATAGCTGTTGGGCTGAACTTGCGGACAGAACCAGGGTCAGGTCGGCATCATTCGGGGTATCCCGCCTAGCTCCCTGGGACCGGGAGGCCTTGGCCCCCACCCAGCTAAGGCAGAGGCCTCCCTTGCTGCGCACAGGGCCCAACTCCACCGCGTCCCGTGATCCTGCGTGCTGCAAGAATCAGCACGAACCTCAAGGGAACGCCGGCCAGCCTCACAGGACACAGAGCTACATACATCCCAGAAGAAAATGACAAAACGAAAGACCAAGAGGCAGTCTCAGTCCCCCAGCCCACAAAGAACAAACCCAAGAGACACTGAAATGAAAGACAGTGGGAGTCACACAAATGGACTTTCTGAAATGATAGAAAATGCAATAAAGAAACAGCTTGATGAAGCTATAGAGAAATTCAAATCAGAAATATTCTCTCAGCTAAAAAATGAAATGAGAATCATTATTAAAGAAATGTTGTATGTATCTAAAGAAGAGCAAGATAAAAAAAAAAGAAGAACTTAAGAAAATGATCGAAACCTTGAATGAACAATATAAGACACAAACAGAATGCATGAAACAGATGCAAAGGGAAATGCAAGAAATGAAAAACTCCATGGAAAGTTTGAAAAACCGCTTAAATGAAGCTGAAGATAGAATCTCAGATCTTGAAGACAGCATGGGAGATCATGGCCATGAAAGAAAAGATCCC